>PVJD01007163.1:0-11247 GCA_004026545.1 Mormoops blainvillei | reverse complement strand
AAATTCCTGGTGTTTAAGCCACCCAGTTCTTTGTTACAGCAGTCCTAGCCAATTAATGTGACCGGGTCCACCAAAATTCAGAGATCCAGGTGGAACAGAGAACAGTGGAAAACCCAGGAGAACTAACGTGCGCAAGCCAAGGACCCCACGCTTACGCAGGATGTGATCGCTGGGCCCAGTGCTACTGAGAAGTCAGGCTAAGTGAGGACAGAGCAGTGACTGCTTTGTGTGTTTCTGATGACCCTGAAAGAGCAGTTTTCTGGACAGAAAGGGGCCAGAGCCAACTAGAATAGCTTGGAAAGAGTGAGAGAGAGGAGAGCGCACAGATTTCCGGGAGAAGCCGCGGAGCAGTGCAGAGGCAGTTGGGGGAGGATTTGGGATCCAGGGGTTTTTGTAAAGAAATAATTTGTATGGCGTTAAGACTGGCAGAGGGAGAAACTGATGGTGCAGGGACAGGGGAGGGTGAGGGGGGAAGTTGTTTAGACAACTAGCAGCCACTCAGAAGGAGATGACAGTCATTCCGGGTGACAAGGAGAAAGGATGAAAGCCAGGGACGGGGAGGCTGATGTTAAATTTAGTTTAGTTTCTGGGGCTCTCAGTGATTGAACGGAATTTAAGCAAAGGAGGTTTTTTAAAAAAAACAAAACCTTACGACTAAATGATTCAATGTAGAGTCCAGGCTGGAAAAAAGGGGGAGAGAGTGGTGGGGACCCGCAGGGGAGAGGTGAGGAGGGTAGCTTGGCGGTGAACCAGGCATTGCAGGGGAAAGGGAAGAGCACTGGGACGCTGAGAGCAGGCGGGTGGCGGGGATGGGGGGTGGGCAGGCTGACACTCCAGATGACTCAGGAGCTGTCCGTGCTGCTGCTCACTGAGCAGCTCCGCTGATGGCAAAGGTCAAGGCAATGATACATTTAGAAAACATGTGGTACTTCAGTCTGTTGTACTTAATTTGAAGACCGTAAATAGATACCCTTTACCTTTAACCTCCCACATCCCTAGAGCTGACTGAGGTCCTGACCCTGGAGGAAGGAATTCTGGGAGTTCAGGAGCAGCGTGACATCACCGCCTAGTAGCTGTGGACCTTTGGCTAATTATATCATCGCCATCATCATCATCAGTTTGAATTCTTGCTGGGTGCCAGGCACTGAGCTGATTGCGCAAGTCTGTTATCTTACTTAATCCTTAAGTAGAGCTAGGGTGTGCGGGCAAGCGGCACTCACATCTTACTCAAAAGGAATCTGGGGCTCTGGGTGATTGTATGACAGAAAACATGACAGAGGTCTACGTGCTCCAGGTGGTAATCCACCTTGGAGTGACAGAGGTAGCCCCTGAAACTGTGTGTACTTGCCTTCTCTGAGCTCCAGCTTGTGCATGTAAGTGGGACTAGAACTGCCTCGTGCACACTGGAGTGTTTCTGGATTACATGACCTGGTGTAGAGAGCAGGCATCCTACACAGTTACCTGTGACTATAGTACTGGAAATGTTGACATTTCAGTAAAGGACCACGGAGAGAAAACGTGTGTTTGCCTGAGAGTTTATATGGGCGTGTGAGAGGGAGAAAAAGAACAATAATGACCGTAGTGTTGTAAAGTAGAGTTGTTGAAATTTTGAGTATTAGTCAAAGGGATTTTGTGGGAGGTGCTTTGCCTTAATGTCTCAAGTCCTGTGACACACAGTCGTTCTTCAAGAGGTTTTAATTTTCAGGGCTGGGACCAGGGAGGTGATTGAGGCACTAGCCTCCTGTGTAACATTTAAGGGTACCCCCAAAAACTCAGTTATCAAGGTAAATTTTGTATATATTTAATTTAAATTATATATACATAAAACACCTCTGCATGTGCTAGTTCTATAAAAGCACATGTTTGTCCCACAATATTTTAAGATGGAATTTTGGTATTTTAACTTAATACAAATGGGTAAAATAAATGATTTCTCTCTCTCTCTCTCTCTCTCTCTCTTTGCCTTACTTGGAGACTTATTTGGAAGTATCATCTAAATTTCTATTGCTCCCCATTTCTGCCCAAAGAGGAGTTAGAAATTCTGTGTTGTTGTTTTTTTTTAATTAAACTGTAATTGACCCCTCAGTTTCAGGTGTACAACTTAATAATCCACTACTTGCGTGTACTGGGAAGCAAACGCCACATGGGTTTAGTTAACCTCCAACGCCACACAGCTACAAATTTGTTTTTCTTGTGAGGACAACTTTTCAGACCTAGCCTCTCAGCAGCTTGCAAACATACAGCATTAGTGGCCCTGGTCACCGTGCTGTGCTCTACGACCCAGGACTCATGCCTCATTCTCTCCTCGCTGGGCCTTCCCCTGTGGGAGGAGCTGCATCCTAATGGCATCACCCAAGCGCTTAACTCTGCTCCCTCTCCGCAACCTCGGCCAGAGTACCCCACACTTAACCGGTAACCAAGTCATACGAGATTCAGTTCTTAAATGTTCTTGAAACTGTCCCCGACCCACACCCTCTGTTATCTCTCCCCAGGTTAGAGCCTCATTATGTTTCACTGGACTCCCTGACACCAAATGAGTCCTTCTCAAAGCCACCCTTCCTTGCCCTCAACGCCCACCCCCGACCCAGCCCTGCCTCCTGAAATCTTTCAGTGACCTCTCCGTCGTAAATGCCCAAACTTCTACTCCTGACCCCCAAGTCCTCTCTGCTCAGGCCCCAGACTATCTCTCTAACTTACTTTTCAGCACTTTCTAACAAGCATTTTGTTTTCTAGAAACACTAAACCGCTATTTTCCTGACCACAGTAGGTTGCTTTTCAGTCCCACATCTGGGTTCGTGCAGTGTCCAGGGCTTGTGCCTCCCTCCCCGTCCTCTGGCTCAGATCCCATGACATGTCCCCCAGGAAGCCTGCCCGGATCTTCCTCTCTCTCACTGGGTTAGATATCCTTTCCCTGTGAGACTGTCTTTTGTGTAGCAAGTCACAGCACTGGCTGCACAGTATTATAACTATGGGTTTCCCTCCATAGACTGTGAGCTCCTTCAGGTTAGGAAATGCTGTATCTTATTCATCTTTATGTCCTTAATGTTTAATATAGTCCACTTGGTATTTGCATAATGAATACGTACTGAATTAATCAATATTTGCCGAAACCCTCCCACGCTTGAGACAGAGTGCTATTAGAAGGAACTAGGCTAGTGCCGCATGTGGTCCCTGAGGTGGAGGGAGGTACTTCAAACACTGAACAAACAGTACAAAATTGCAGATTTCATTTCAGAGCCGCAGAAGGTGGATCAGAACTGGGAATGCAGGGATGGGGAAGGGGAAAGGTCAGAAATGGCCTGGAGAGGCTCAGATCAGAAAGAACTGCCCAGAGGGACAGGTCACCAAGACTGGACAGCTCCCTTGACATATCACAGAGTTATGGATTTGTAAGCCACCAGACCAGAGGAAAAGTGACATGGTTCTTCACTCAGTGTTTATTGAGCATCTACTAAGGAGGAAGCTCTGGGGATACAGCAGTGAACCCAAAGGTTCATTGTCTCTGTTCTCACTGAGCTTGCCAGGAGGTGGGGAGACAGAAAACACCAAAGTAAGCGACGAAATGTGTAATTACGTGTAGTGACAAGTGCTGTGAAGGAACTAGGCAGGATGCTGTGAGAGAAAATAGAGGTGGGGCAGGGAAGGGTTCCCAAGGATGTGGTTTTTAAGCTCAAGTCTGCAAGGACAGGAAGGAGCGGAGGAGGAGCCCCCCAGGCTGCCGCCAGGGGCCCTGCCACGCAGTCACGAGAAGGCGGAGAGGGAAAGCGGCGGGCAGCAGCAGCTGGGGGGGCAGGCGGGGGGCGGGTGGGCGGCCAGGAGGGCTTCAGGGCTACATTTTGCTCTCTACCCTGGCTGCCCTGGCTGCCGGGGGTGACTGACATTCACGGGGAGCGTCCGGGCTGCTGGGCGGAGACAGTTTGGAAAGGAGTTTGGGAAGGAGAGGAGAGAATAGTCAGAAGGGATTGGGACTAGCCGTAAGGTATTTAACTCTTCTCTTTCAGAAATATTATCATTTAGCCCATTTTATAGCTGAGGAAATTGAGGTTCTGAGTTGGAAGCTAGCCCCACGTCTGTTCTAACCCAGAGTCAGAACTTAGCCCCCTGGCCTCTCCCGTGACTCTTGTGCTCAGTGACATGGAACTTCCAGGTGGGCGAAGATGAAAAGAGCACCAAGGAAGGAAAATTTTCACCCGCTGCAGGTGGGAATGCACACTGGTACCGTCTTCCAGAAGAAGGCCCAGTGCCCGCGAGATGTGTATCCTAGAGTCCCCCATTCCAGTTTCAGGAATCCTGAAAAAATAAACCAAATCCTGGGCAAAGATATCTGAACAAACCTTGTTTATCAGTATTGTAATAATAAAATAGGGCATTGATAAAAACAGGCCTCAGTACTGAGTAGTTAATAACTGGTTATTTATTGGCATAGAGCAACTACAATATATTGCCTGATGAGAATATTGGGTTACCAAAAATGTAGACAAATTCCATTTTTGTAAAACATGTGTTTATGTAGAGAGAAAATAAATTCTAGAAGGATCTACTATGTTAAGACTGGCTATTCTGGGTCCTGGCTGGGTAGCTCACTTGGTTAGAGCGGTGTCCCAATATGCCGAGGTCGTGGGTTTGATCCCTGGTTGGGGCCCTATGGGAGGCAACTGATCAATGTTTCTCTCTCACATCGATGGCTCTCTCTCTTTCTTTCCCTCCCTCCCTCCCTTCCTGTCTCTCTAAAATCAATAAAAACGTATCTTTGGGTGAGGATTTTTTTTAAAAAGTGGCTATTCTGGACCCTGGCTGATAGAGTTCAGTTGGTAAGAGCATTGTTCTGATAGACCAAGGCTGCGGGTTCAATTCCCTGTACAGGTACATATAAGAATGCATAAATAAGTGGAACAACAAATCAATGTTTCTCTCTTTCTCTCTCTAAAATCAATAAATAAAAATTAAAAAGACAGTTACTATTCTGGGAGATGAAAGATCTGGAATTTTTTGTTGTTGTTGCTGTTGTTTTTATCTATGGTGTCTAATTTTTTTAAGTCAAAACTTAACTTTTTATTGAAGTATATCATATCTGCAGAAAAGGGCCCTGACTGTATGCTCACAGCTTGATAAGAGACCACAACTGAACACACCCATGTCAACAGCAGCACGTAGATCAAGAAACAGCACATCCCAGCATCCTGGGAGCCCCTTTATAGAATCATACAGCGCCTACTGTGCTGTGTCTGGAGTGTGTCACTCAACATTATGTTTTGCATAATACCTTTGTGTGGTTGTACTGAACTGCAGTAAATTAACTGTTTAAAATCTTAGAACGTCAATACCTTGTCTTGTGTAACACCTTGGAATTTATGATAATCACTGGTATTTTTGTCACCATATAAAGAACATTTCATGGATTCTAGCTCCAATGTTATTATCATCCTCACTTAGAGACAGAGGGCCTGGTGCACAGGGCGTAGTCGACCTGGATCTGGTTTGCACAGAGTTGGGAGGTGGCAAATCCAGGACAGGTTCTTACCTAAATCCATGTCCTTTTGGTCACACCTCCTGGGATTAAAAGCAAAGGTGGCAGTGGGTTAAATGAAAGGAATAACTTGCTCACCAGTAGGCTCTGTAGACAAGAAATAGTTAGCTGGGGACAGTGTGTAAAGTCTTTTTCTGAAACTCATTTAGAATACAATACACAGAATCTTCTAATTCAGAAGGTGAATGTCCCATACATATTCAACCAGTTTAAATATTTATTTGTCTGTGAAGAAAGTTTCTTTGGCTAATAATCTGTGATGCAACATTTTTTTTTTACACTACATACATACACACACACACGCCCCACAAGGTCTATCCAGGAAAAGTTCAGCCATTGTTAATATAACAAGAATGGTTTGTGAGACATCGATGTAACCTGGCAGCCAAGAAGAGTAGACTGGAATGCACATGTGTGAACAATGACAACTTCACTGTACTGGTCAGTGGGGGTTGTAGACTCTGTTGAGTGAGCATGTGTACTGTCTGGATGTCACATTCAAAATGACTGAGAGAGTAGATCATAAAATCTACATCAAATTTTGTGTTAAGCTTGAACATTCCTCTGCAGAAACTATTTGGATGATTCAGAAGGCTACAGCTATGGGCAACTGATGATTGGCAGCCTCATCATGACAATGTGCCCGCTTATGCATCACATCTTGTGCAGAGTTTTTTGGTGAAACGTCAAATCACCCAGGTGATTCAGCCCCCCTACAGCCCAGATTTGGGGCCCTGTGACTTCTGGCTTTTCCCAAAAGTAAAATCACCTTTGAAAGAGAAGAGATTTCATACCATTGATGAGATTTAGGAAAATATGACAGGGCAGCGGATGGTGATTGGGAGGACTGTGTGAGGTCCTGAAGGAGCCTACTTTGAAGGGGACTGAGGTATCATTGTCCTATGTACAATTTTTCTTGATTGTCATATCTTCTTCAATAAATGTCTCTATTTTTATATTACATGGTGGGATACCTTCTGGACAGACTCTCTCTCTCTATATATACACTCGTATATACTTGTCATATAGATTTTATATTTGCATATGGCCACTCTCCAGCTCCATGAATAACCCTGATTACAGCATCTTAGTGATCACATGCAGGAGTGTCACTTCTCCTTCACAGATGGGAAACTTGAGGCCCATGCTCAGACAGCTGGTTCCAGCAACACTGGAGAGGAGTTCAGGCCTTCTGGTTTGCAGCCCACAGCTCCTTGAACCACACATCACTGCATGAAGTGAGAAACTTGTTTCCACTTGGAAACATAAACAATGATGGTCCCGATTACTCACTGAATCTGTGAGAGTGTCGTTGTTTTAAAAAAAGCCAGGCTGCGTGACAGCTTTACGTATCATCAGTCATACCCGTATTTCACTATAGGATCCATAATGATACTTCTTTAAATGATTGTGATTCTACATGTCTGTGTTATCGAACAAATGTCACCATCATAGAGATTTCAGAAGAAATGAGGTGACTTAGTAGAGAAAACAAGAACATACCACCTCAAATATTTACTTAAGCATCAGCACAAACATTTCTGTCTTACAGGTTGGAGTTGTCAGCCCTTAAAAGCTGAATGAAGTAACAGAAGGGCTTACACTGAACTCCTCCTCTCCTTCCCCATTCCTTTCTCCCTTCCCGTGGATGTTCTTACTCTTCGTGTTATTTAAAAAAAAACCCAGCTGTTTTCATCTTCAGTCTTTCTACTTGTGTGTCCAGCCTTGGATGCAAAGCTCAGGAGAATTTAGGAGACCACCGCTTCTGAAGGGGGCTCTGCCTTGTGGGCTGACTTTCAGGAATCCAAAAACTGGAGGGTTTGTTCTTCCTGTCAACACAGTAGTATCTGCAGGTCAAAGGACCACTGATAATCCTATATATTTCCCCAGAGGCTTTGGCCGGGTACTTCTGCATTCTCAGCTTCCCGGTCAGCCTTGCACAGCAGCCTTGACGGGGCGGCAGGCCGCCCTCTGCTCCCACTGTCGCTGGTGGGCTTCCACGCCTCCTCCCTGAGAGCCTCCGTGAATTTCTAGCTTCACAGTTGCCTTTTTATGAATAGGCGCAGGCGGTGGGCGGGGCCGGGGAGGGGGCTTGCGGTTAACATAAGCAGGTGAATGTGCTCTCAGAGCTATTGCCCTGCCAATGAACTTTAGACAGAAGGGAACTACTCTGGCAGCAGTGCAAGGAGCCCTTAGAGCTCTGGCCCTTCCCTGTCCCAGGGCAGGGTCCTCAGGGTGGCGTGGTCCTCTAGGTGCACAGCTTCAGTGGGAATTCTGCCACTCGGGACGTGCCGCGTGGCGTGGACATTGTCTTTGCTACAGAAACTGCTGAGCCTCTGACTCCTCTGCCGGCCTGACTGCGCCTGAGGCTGGTGCTCACGGGGGCCTTCGCTTGTGCCAGATTCAGAGGCATCGGTGCGGGTCGGGGAAGGGCTGAGTGAGGGGCTGCGGGGAGAGAGTGGCAATGGCCTGCAGTGATAATGACCTTTGATGAGGTCAAGGGTGGGACCCAGCCTGTGCGCTTCATGGCTGGGGAGGGTGGAAATAGGTTGGCCAAGGGGAGGGCCACCAGCAATGCTGCTACCTGAAGGAGGGGCAGGGTCCCTAGGAAGACCCTCGCTCTCGTCCTCTCCCTGAAGTCCAAAGTCCTCTCCCTGAAGTCCAAAGGCCGTAAGAAATCCTCTTTTTCAAAAGGTGTTGCTCCGGGCCAGCACTTTAGTATGCGTACTAACAGTCGCGTTAGGCTTGTTGGACGAGAAGCGCCGCGTTTGGGATGACTACTTCCGGGGAGGGGCCACAGAGAAAGGCACCGATGCGGCTTCCTGTCCATAGCATTGTGGCTGTTGTTTTTGGTAATTTTGGATTTACAGAAAAATTGCAGAAATAATACAGAGAGCTCCCATTGACGCTTGTCAACGCAAGAAACATCTAAGCCTTAGAGAATTTGCGTAGGAGTTTATTTGCGCCAAATTGACAACATATGCTGGGGAACCAGATTTGAATCCTAGTTGTTAACAAGGGTCTCTTAAGTTCAGAATTGAACCAAGATATGTTGCTTTCAAGAGGAAAACATTAATTCAGTGCATCACGTTGTGGTAGGTGGCCAGACAGTGGAAGAATTAAAAGAGGCAGGAAGCGTCTTGATAAATGCAGGTTAACACTGGGAGAGGTAAGTCTGTCCAGGTACGGGAGCTACTTCAGGGCTTTTGTGTGTGTTACAATGTAAAACAGAGATAACAAACCCTTCAAAGTGAAGAGGATTTTTCCCCTAGCAGTATATGTTGGTAGTGACTTTATTATCTTGAGCATTCCGCCCATTTTCAGGTTGGAAGGATAAAGAGCTTTCTCCCAGTTCCTGTGACCCCGACATCTCTGTTGGGTGTGTCACTGAGCTACCCCGGAGCTGATATGAGGATGTAAATACGGTCTGGCCTGTGTTGTTGCCCTGAGTGTGGCCGGGAAGTCACCGGCGTGCCCCAGACCAGGAGGCGCTGCAGATGGTGACTGCAATCACTACCCATTGGAAAGATGTTTACTGGGGACCTAACACATGCACGGCACGTGCTTGAAGACATTTGCAACTCTTAGTCTCTGAACTAATTGCAAAGACTATACCATGTGCTCTAGCGTTCAGCCAGGCACAGACATCAAGAATGTAGCAGTGTGGTATTATGTATCAGATGCCTCCACTTCAGTAGCTATTGTTCTAGACCCCACCACAATGTCCGGATGGGAATCTCTTTAACTATAATCTGTGTCCAGAATAGAACATGGTTGGCATCAGTTTCATAGAGTAATAACCCAGAAAGCTCTGAACAAATATATGTAATACATAATAGCCAGTCAACAAATATTTATTGTGCAGTTACCGTGTCATTGGTGTGTACATACATGTATCATGCAGACACACAGACAGTGGCCAGTTAGTAGCTAAGAGCATGGAATGGGAAGAAACAGGCCTGGGTTCTGGTGCCGGTGCCACCCTGTACAAGCAGTGTGACATCGTGTAAGTCTCAGATTCCTTAACTGTAAAATGGGAACATAAAAATACCCACCTGGTGGAATTGTTGTGATAATTAAATACAGTCAGATTTGTCAAAGTGCTAGCCCAGGACCTGGCTTAACTGCTCAATAGAAAATGTTTGGGAATTAGACAGAGGTCGTGGTTACACAACAGTTGGAATATACTAAATGCCACTGAAGTGTCTGCTTTAAAAGGGTTAATTTTATGTTATGTCAACTTCACCTCAATAAAATTAGAAAAGAAGTAGCAATGTATGGTTTTCATAGACATGTATATGCACATCAGCTTGTTATTTAAAACATTAATTCAGAAACCCATGATAGGCATGGAATTAAAAAGATGACAATAGTATTTAATTAAAACGTTTAAAAAGAAATAACAGCATAAAAAAAAGGAAAGAGGCAGAAGTCAGCACAAAGAGAGCAAAATCTACAGCCGGAGTTTGGTGCAAGTCTGCAAGTAGATGGTTTGTGAAGTGGCTGGGCTCAGGACTCCCCTTCTGGTGGACTCCCCTTGGAGTCCAGTTCTGTGTCCTCCAAGGGCTGCAGAATTCTCAAATCAAGAGTACTGATTTGGGGATCGACTTGGGCCCTCCCCCTGTGCAGGAGAATCAGGACACGGTGACTCAGAGGAGCCACCACGAAATCACTGACTGGAAATCCTGCTGCAGCTACACTGCAAAGGAATCGAATTTGACTTGCCAAATTTGCCATGTGACCCAGGCATGGCCACCTGCCAAAGAGCCAGAAGGAGAGAAGGCCACTCGCCTTCTGGCATCACAGAGATTTCCTAGCCCCATCACCGAATGAAAAAGCAGCATAGAGCTTCCAAGAAGCCATTTCCAATGACGATTTGGCTTTGCTAAGAGTGGCTGTCGTGCCAGAGTGTTTGGTGCATGGCTCTTTTGGCAGCTCAGCTGTTCTTCCATGGGGAAGTTGTGTTCTGAGGTTCGTGTGGTGCCTGAAGCTACTGCCTTTGCCATCTGCTCCTGCATCTTCCTCCTGTGACATCAAAGTGCGGCAAGATGTACCTTGGCCATCTGATGGGGTTCAGGCTGTTTCACTCAACTGTGCACGTCCTCTAATGCCAGGAGAATGATCCTACCGTAAGTCAGCTGAACAGGAGCCAGAAGTTAACAGCAAACAAGCATCCCAGCTTGCTTAATGGCATGCAGGAGACCAGAGTCACTGCAGCTAACGGAGTGGGTGGCTGCTAGCTCCTGAGCAGTGAAGATGCCTACAGAGTGACTACCAAAGGGAAGAGTTCCTTGCTCTCCTGAAGAAGGCAATTACCGTGCAGGTAGGTGAAAGTGTTTCTGAGACCTCCCAATGCCAGCCAAGTGCATGGCAGCTTTGGTGGGCAGGTTGGGTGCCGGCTGGAAGCTTTTGAACCATTGAGGAAGGTGATTAGCAGATGGGTTCCTGGCAGCCCTGGTTCTCTCAGGAGCTGGTTCCTACAGACTGCTTGCTCCGAGGGGCCAAATGCTGTGCAGAGAGGAAGGCGAATGAAGATCCTAGTCTGAAGTGAGGAGAGATTCCAGCTCTGATTCTTGGGTGCCAGTAAACTGGGATTGTTGTTCTGGGCCATGGCATAATCACAAGGACTTGCTCCATAGGTGAGGGCAGATGCACTCAGGTGGAGTGTTACTAGACAAGGAGCATCGGTCCCAGCATACCCCAAATGCACTCCTATTCTC
>PVJD01007162.1:0-87957 GCA_004026545.1 Mormoops blainvillei | reverse complement strand
GGACTCCCTGGAAGTCTATTTCCTTTGCCCGATTTGGGGAGTTCTCCTTCATTATTTTTTCAAATAAGTTTTCAATTTCTTGCTCTTCCTCTTCTCCTTCTGGCACCCCTATGATTCAGATGTTGGAGCGTTTAAAGTTTTCCCAGAGGTTCCTAAGACTCCCCTCATTTTTTTGAATTCTTGTTTCTTCATTCTGTTCTGGTTGAATGTTTATTTCTTCCTTCTGCTCCAAATCATTGATTTGAGTCCCGGTTTCCTTCCCTTCACTGTTGGTTCCCCGTGTATTTTTCATTTCACTTTGCATAGCCTTCACTTTTTCCTCCATTTTGTGACCACACGCAATCATTTCTGTGAGCAACCTGATCACCAGTGTTTTGAACTCTGCATCTGTTAGGTTGGCTATGTCTTCATTGCTTAGTTCTATTTTTGGAGATTTAATCTGTTCTTTCCTTTGGGCCACATTTTTTTGTCTCCTTGGGCCTACTACTTTCTGAGGGGCGGAGCCTTAGATATTCACCAGGGCAGGGCAATCACATCACTGCCTTGTGGCGCTGTTTGTCAGGGAGGGGTCTGAGAGAGAACAATGCTCCTTGCTTGGCTCTTGGTCGGCTTTCAGTCACTTCCCCTGCTACCCACAAGCAAATTGGGCCCTTCAGGTGCTGATTCCCAGGTGGGTGGGTTTTTGTATGTTCTAGGACCCTGTGGGTCTCTCGTATGAACTCTCCTGTGAGACTAGCAGTCTCTCACACCACAGCAAGCCCCGCAGGTTTTTACCAGCAGAAGTTTTGAGGTTTTCTTTCCCTGCACTGGAACCCTGGGTTGTGTGGTCTCTCTCACTCCCCAGTTGTTCCTCCCGGGTTTTCTGCACGCAAATGTGGGACCACCCAGTCTTCCAGCTGCCACCTTGCCGCATCCCCTCTGCCCTGGCCGCCTGTCTCCGCCCCTCCTACCAGTCTGGATATATGTTTCTTCTTTAACTCCTTGGTTGTTGGACTTCCATACAGTTTGATTTTCTGGCAGTTCTGGTTATTTTTTGTTTTTAAATTTGTTGTTGCCCTTCTTTTGGTTGTGTGAGGAGACAAAGTGTATCTACCTATGCCTCCATCTTGGCTGGAAGTTCCAGATTCTTATAAAACAGAAAATACACTTTTTTCCCCAAGTGCCATGATGATATATTAAACATTAAAAAAACTCAATGAATTGTAATAAGTGGAAATAATACAGATCTTATTCTCTTTACCTACATTGCAATAAAACATAAAATAGCAAAAAAAAAAAAAAATAGAGTCAAGCAAACTAAAGTTCCAAGTACTTGGTAATAAAAAGTGAAGAAAAGAAAAACTCTTAAACAACTTTTGGGTCAGTGAGAAAATTTTATTATATGTATATATATCAGAATTATGCATTTTCTTAAATAAAATAACTATAAAAATTATGGGGAAAGAATACTATCTTTGGAAAAAAACATTCACAGTCTTAACATAAAGTAGAATGCAAATAAGTAAATTAGGCCTTGGAATTATGGAGTTGAGAAAAATTGGGTCTAGTACGATTTGTGGAAGGCAGTTAAAAATTAAACAGATAAATCCACAGTAATTTAAGAAAAAAAGGGAAAAGCACAAACAGGCAAATTTACAAATGAGACAAATGAAACAAACACAGATACAGGAAATATTAATAAAACATAAGAGGATACATTTTTTAAAACTCCAGGCAAATTTAAAAAATCTGAAATAAAATTGTTTTTTTCTCTAATAAAATATAAATGACCCCAGAAGAGAGAGTGAAACCAAACACTACCAATATTCATAGAAAACAAACATTTTCAGAATTAAAAATTTGCATCAAATGTAGATGGTTTCATAAGAAAATTCTCTGTAACTTTCAATGAGTAGAAAGATCCAATACTTTATTGTTGCAAAATATGGAAAATAGAACACAGAGAACAGAGAAAAAAATAGTTTCAAATTTCTAATAGTATATTAACAAATAATATTCAACAGTGAATTCACAGAATACAACATCACAACCAAGTGCATTGTATTCTAGGAAAAATAAAGACCTTTTCAACAACTTCACAATGAAAGAAAAAAAATCACCTTATGTTAAGAAGCAGCATAATGTGGTGGGTAGAAGTGGTTGAGAGCCCAGCTACCCAAGTTCCAAGTCGGCTAATCTGTGGCCTCAAACAAGTCACTTAACCCCTTTGTGCCTCAGTTTCCACATCTGTAAACTGTAGGTGTCTGCTGTGTGTGTTTCATAAGGTTGCAATGAAATCAAGTAAGCTAAAACACGTAAAACTTAGAACAGTATCTGTGTTTACTGTCATTGCTATTACAGATAAACCTAGTGAGGAATGGGTATGGCCTGGGGACATCATTCAAGTATTCAGTGACCATTAATTGAGAACCACCCAAAATACCAGCTCAAGTGACTTAGAATGGCTCAGAGCCCTGGAGTTGAGGAAATGAGAAAGCTTCAGGGACTGAGTCAAGGGCCTGATGATGACCACACATTTTTATGATTAGGGATATATAATTAGTGAAAGAAAACTTCCTGTGAGTATCTCGTTACTAATGAACATATTCACAGTTAAAGTGAGAAGAAACAAAACTTTTGCAACAGTCTTTCCTATGTTCAAGTAGACTCTGAAGACCGCCATTTCTATTTTTCATTCCTGTGAAATTTTATTGTTTCACTTAAAATCTGGAAGACTACTATAAAGGTATAAATCCAATATTAAAACCCTAAACTTCTAAATTTTTCAGGATTCTTTCAAGTCAATTGCAGCATATTTGCTCTTCAGTTTATGTGGGTTTTTTGCTTAAAAAATATTTCAGATGTACTACTCACCAACTCCCCCCACATTTCACTGTTATGAGATTTGATTAATTACTTAGATTTAATTCATCAAAGGTTCAATATTTAATTTTAAAACCCAATGAAAATATAGCTTTTAAAAATGATCTCATTTATTATCTTATATTTATATGTTATCAATATCAAGAAATTAGTTTTTGTCACTAAGCCCTTGGTAATATTCTTTTCTTTTGATACCCTTCCATCTGGATTCTCTTTCCATTGTCGATATCAGTGTAATGGTGGCCCCATTCTCAAATCAGCGACTAAGCCTGTATCATGCAGGACACCAAGGAAAAGAAGTTCAAACAATCTGTACAAATCAAAGCACTGCAATAGTTCAGTACCGGGCCCGGGACTCAGGCTCGAGAAGTGTTGGGGGCAACTACAGCCCACCACAGCTGCAAACTACCTCCGAGGCATCGGGAACTGAAGAAAGCTAAATGCTTAGCTGGACATTACTTCCACTGACATCAGATGCTGACCGCAGTGTCCCCTCATCATTTTTTAAATGATGGACTTTACTTTAAAAAGCAGTTTTAAGGTCATAGTAAAATTGAGTGGGAAGTACAGAGAATTCCGACACACTCCTTGCCCCGACATGTGCAGTGTTTCCGGCTGCCAACGCCCCCTTCCGGAGTGGTGCATTTGTTACAGGTGAAAAACCTGTTGCTCACTGACACATCATTACCACCCAGAGTCTGTAGCTTACATCAGGGCGCACTCTCGGTGGTGTACATTGTATGGTTTTGGACAGATGACATGTATCCACCATAGTATCACGTGAAATTGCTTTACTATCCTCAAATTTTTCTGTACTCTGCCGATTCATCTCTCCCTCCTCCCAAACCCTTGACAACCACTGACAATTTTCTTCTTTCCATAGTTTTGCCTTCTGTAGGGTGTCAAATAGTTGTACTCACACAGTATGTGGTCTTTTCAGATTGATTTCTTTCACTTAGTAATATGCATTTATGGTCCCTTCGAGTCTTGTCATGGTTTGATAGCTCATTTTTTTCCAATACTCAATAATATTCCATTGTCTGAATATACCATAGTTTATTTATCCTTCATCTGTTGAAGGACATCTTGACTGTTTCCAATTCAGAAAATTATGAATAAAACTTCTATAAACATCCATGTGCAGTTGACATAAGTTTTTAGCTCATTTAGGTAAATACCAAGGTGTGTAATTGCTGTATTATAAAATAAGAGCACGTCTAGTTTTATAAGAAGCTGCCAAGCTGTCTTCCAAAATGACTGCACCATTTTGCATTCCCACCAGCAATGAATGAGAGTTCTGTTGCTCCACAATTTCTCCAGCATTAGATTTTGACCATTCTAATAAATCTGCAGAGGTTTCTTGTTATTTTGTTTTGTAACTTCCCAATGACATATGACATTGGACATTTCTTTCCTTTCAAAATTGGGGTATAATTGATATACACAACATTATATTACTTTCACATATACAACATAGTGATTTGATATTTGCATGTATTGTGAAGTGAAAGGTCAACACAATAAATCTCATTTATATAATCGTATACAGTTAAAATTTTTTTTCTTATGATGGTAGCTTTTAAGATTTACTCTCTTACAACTTTCAAACATGCAATACAGTATTGCTAATTATAAACACTGTAAAATACATTACATCTCTATGACATCAAAAAAAATCATTGTCAAGATTGATGTCAAAGAACTTACTGCCCATGTTTTCTTCTAGGAGTCTTTTGTTTTATTTGCCACATTCAAACCTTTAATTCATTTTGAGTTAATTTTTGTATATGGTGTGAGAAGATGGTCTAGTTTCATCGTTTTATATGTATTTTGACTCTTTGCTATAGATTCATTGACCATAGAAGCATGGGGATATTTCTGGGCTCTCTATTCTGTTACATTGATCTATGTGTCTGTTATTGTGCCAATGCCAACATCATACTGTTTTGATTATAGTGACTTTGTAGTATAGTTTGAAGTCAGGGAGCATGATACCTCCAGCTTTGTTCTTTCTTAAGATTGCTTTGGCTATTTGGGGTTTTTGTGGTTCCATACAAATTTTAAGATTGTTGTTTCTGTCTTTGAAAAATACCGTTGGAATTTTGATATGGATTTTATTGAATCTATAGATTGCTTTGGGTAATGTGGGCAATTTAACAATATTAATTCTTCGAATCTATGAGCATGGAGTATCTTTACATTTACTTGTATCTACTTTAATTTCTTTCTTCAAAGTCATAATTTTCTGAGTACAAGTCTTTTATCTCTTTGGTTAAATTTATTGCTAGGTATTTTATTCTTTTTTGATACAATTGCAAGTGGCATTGTTTTCTTAATTTCTCTTCCTGATAGTTTGTTATTAGTGTACAGAGATACAATAGATTTTTTGCATATTGATTTTGTTTCCTGAAACTGTAGTGAATTTACTGATTATTTCTAACAGTTTTTTGGTGAATTACTTAGAATGTTCTATATATAATATGTCATCTGCAAATTGTGACAGTTGTACTTTTTCCATTCTGATTAGGATGCCTTTTATTTCTTTATCTTACCTAATTGCTGCAAATTCAAATACTATATTAAAAATGGTGGAGTGAACATCCTTGTCTTAGAGAAAAATCTTTAACCCTTTTACCGTTGAATACAATGTTAAATGTGGTCTTGTCATATATGGTCTTTATTATGCTGAGGTATGTTCTCTCTACACTGATTTTGTTGAGAGTTTTAATCACAAACGGATGTTAAATTTTGTCAGACATTTTTTCTGCATCTGTTGAGATAATCATATGATTTTTGTTAATGTGATGTATCACATTGATTGATTTGCTAATGTTAAACCATCCTTGCTTCCCTGGGATAAATTCCACTTGATCGTGGTATATGATCCTTTTAATGCATTGTTGAATTTGGCTTGCTAATATTTCCTGAGGATTTTTGCATCTCCCTTCCTTAAGGACATGGGCCTGTCATTTTTTTCGTGTGTGCTATCCTTGCCTGGTTTTGGTATCACAGTAATGTTGGCCACACAAAATGAGCCCGATAGTGTTTCCTTTTCTTCCATTTTTTTTTGGAAGAGTTTGAGAAGTGGTATTCATTATTTTTTTAATGTAGAATTCCCCAGTAAAACCGTCTGGTTCTGGACTTCTTTCTTGCCATTTTTCAAACTTCTTTTTTTTTTTTTAAACTAAATGTATTGGGATGACATTGGTTAATAAAATTATACAGGTTTCAAGTATAAAATTCCATGATACATCATCTGTGTATTGGACTGTGTGTTCATCACCCAAAGTCAAGCCTCATTCTGTCACCATGTGTTTGATCCCCTTTACCCTTGACTACTCCCCACCCCCTTTCCCTCTGGTAGTCACTACACTGCTGTGTATGTCTATGAGTTTTTGTTTTTCTTATTTGCTCATTTGTTGCTTTTAGTTTTATATCCCACATATGAATGAAATCATATGGTTCTTGACTTTCTGTCTGACTTATTATGCTTAGCATGATATTCTCAAGATCCATCTGTATTGTCACAAATGGCAGTATTTCATTTTTTCTTATGGCCGAGTAGTATTCCATAGGATATACTTGAATGTACCGCATTTTCTTTATCCAAACATCTGTTGAAGGACACTTTGGTTGTTTCCATGTCTTGACCACTGTGCGTAATGCTGCAATGAACACAGGGATGCATATATCTTTGTGAATAAATGTTTTCAATTTTGGGCAGTAGATATGCAGAATAGGGGTTCCCGGGTCATATGGTTACTCTATACTTAATTTTTTGAGGAACCTCCACACCGTTTTCCATAGTGGCTGTACCAGTTCACATTCCCACTAGCGGTGAATAAGGGCTCCTTTTCTGCCACAGCCTCTCCAACACTTTTTAGCACTTGCCTTGTTCATAATGGCATTCTAACAAAGTGTGTATGTCACTGCAGGTTTGATTTGCATTTCCCTAATAACTAGTGAAGTTGAGCGTCTTTTCATATACCTGTTAACCATTTGTATTCCCTCTTGCAAGAAGTATTGACTCATTTTTAAATGGGATTGTTTGTTGTTGTTGTTTTTGTCTTTGAGTTGTATGAGTTCTTCGTACATTTTGGATATTAGCCCCTTGTTGGAGCTTTCGTTTGCAAATAACTTCTGCCATTTGTTTGGTTGCCTTTGTGTTTTATTAGAGGTTTCTCTTGCTGTGCAGAAGCTTTTTAGTTTGATATAGTCCCATTCATTTAGTTTACCTTTACTTTCCTTGCCTTTGTGGTCAAGTTCATAAAATCCCCTCTAAAACAAAGAAAACTACAAACCTAATCTCTGATAAATACAGATGTAAAAATCCTAAACAAAATACTAGCAAACTAAATACAATATATTAAAAAGTAATACATCATAATCAAGTGGGGTTCATTCCAAGGGCACAAGGGTGGTTCAAGATATGCAAATCAATCAATGTAATACACCATATTAACAAAATAAATGATAAAAATCATAAGATTCTATCAATGCATGTGTAAAAAGACATTGGACAAGATGCAACATCCATTTATGATTGAAACACTCAATAAAATGGTCCTAGATTTGTTAGTTGGAAGGTTTTTGATTACTGATTCATTCTCATACTATAATTGGCCCATTCAGATTTTCTATTGCTTTATATTCAGTCATGGTACATTATATGTTTCTAGGGATTTATCGATTTCTTTTAGGTCATCAAATTTATTGGTGTAGAATTGGTCATAATATTCTTTCATTGTCTTTTGTATCTCTGTAGTATCAGTTTTAACAACTTTTAAAATTCTGATCTTCTATTTACTTGAGTCCTCTCTCTCTCTCTCTTTTAAATTGGTGAGCCTAAAGGTTTGCCAATTTTTTCCCAAAGAATTAGTTCTTAGTTTGTTGATCTTTTCATTGTCTTTTAGGGGCTCTATTTTATTTATTTCTGCTCAGATCTTTGTTATTTCCTTCTTTCTACTAACTGCACTTTATTCATTCTCTTTCTCTAGCTCCTTGTGGTATAAAGTTAAGTTGTCTATTTGAGATTTTTTTTGTTTCTAGATGTGGGCATTGGTTGCTATGAACTCTAAGTTCCTCTTAGAACTGCTTTTGTTGCATCCCATAACTTTTGTGTGTTATATTTCTAGTTTCATTTGGCTCAAGGTATCTATTTTTCTTTTTCTTTTGATTTTTATTGACCCATTAAATAAAAAATAAATACAATTATTCAGTAGCAAGTTGCTTAATCTGTACATATTTGTGAATTTTCCAGTTTTTTTCTTCTAATTGATTTCTAGTTTCATGCCATTGTGGTTACAAAAGATGTGTGATATGATTTCAGTCTTCTTTAATTAAGACTTATTTTCTGGCCTAACATACGATCTAGATTGAAGAATGTTCCAGGTGCACTTGAGAAAAAAAATTTGTATATATCTGTTGAGCATATTCAGTCTGAAGTATCATTTGAGGCTGATGTTTGCTTACTGATTTTTTTGTCTGGATAGTCTATCCATTGATGTAACTGGGGTATTAAAGTCCTCTATTATTATAGTATTGCTGTCTGTTCTTGATAATTTTTATATGTTTATTTGCCATCTGTCTATCTTATTTGGTGAGGTGTCTATTAATGTCTTTCACCCAGTTTTTAGTCATGTGGCTTATTTTCTTATTGTTGAGTTTTAACAATTCTTTGTATGTTTTAAAAAATGGTCTTTTTTCAGATACGTCTTTTGCAAATGTTTCCTTTCAGTTTGTAGTTTGTGTTTTCAGTATCTTGACATTGTTTTTCACAGAGTAGAAAATTTTAATTTTAATAAAGTCTAGCTAACCAGTTGTTATTCACCTGGTTCATGCCTTTGGTGTTGTATTTAAAAAGTCATCACCAAAACCAAGGTCATCTAAGTCTAGTCCTGTGCTATCTTTTAGGAGTTTTGCAGTTTTGCATTTTATATTTACATTTATAATCCAAATTATTTTTGTGACAGGTGTAAGGTCTATGCCCAGACTCATTTTATTTTTTTGCATGTAGATGTATAGTTGTTCCAGTCTTATATGTTATATTGTATTCATCGTATTACCCTTTCTCTGTTGTTAAAGACCAGCTGACTACATTTATGTGGGCCTATTTCTGGGTTCTCTGTTCTGTTTCATTGATTCATTCGTCCCTGCATTAGCAAGTGCCATGTCTGTCCTGATTACTGTCTCTCACTAGTAATTCTGGAAGTCATGTATTGTCATCTCCCCAATGTGTTTTTCTTTTGTTTTTTTCTTTTCTTTCCATACTGTGTTGGCTGTTCTGGGTCTTTTGCATCTTTACATTAATTTTAGAATCAGTTTGTCAATATCCATAAAATAACTTGCTGGATTTTTATTGGGATTATGTTAAATCTGTAGATCAAGTTGTGCAGAACTCACGTAATAATAATATTAACTCTTTCTATCCATGACCATGAAATATTCATCAGTTTATTTAGTTCTTTGATTTTCTTCATCAGAGTTTTGCAGTGTTTCTCATATAAACCTTATGCATATTTTGTTCAACTAAGTCCTTCATTTTGGGGGGTGCTGATGTTAACAGTATTCTATTTTTAATGTCATAGTCTAGGTATTTATTGCTGGTATATAAGAAAGTGATTGACTTCTGTATATTAGCCTTGATCTTACAACCTTACTGTTATTAGTTCCAGGAATTTATTTTGTCAATATTTTTAGACCTTATACCTAGACAATTATGTCATCAGTGAACAAAGACAGTGTTGTTTTTCATTCCATATCTGCATATGTGTTATTTTTTCTTATTGCATTAATTTTGTTCATGTTGTTTTGAGATTTAAAATGATTTTATAGTAAATTTTATATTTTTTTATTCATAAAAAACTACCCTTTAATTTCACGAGTCATATTTTTGCAGTTTCCTATGCAAGATTTTTATTTTTTGCAAGCACTGGATGTTTGTAATCTGTTATGAACCCTCCAACTTTGCTTTCAGTAAAATGCTTCTGTATGACGATTAATTTTATAATCATATTTTATTACTTGTAATTTTCTATACTTTTCCCCTTAATCTTTGCAATCTTACAGTGAGTACTATTTCTTTTTTCTTTCTTTTGTGAAGATGGAAAATATTATTAAACTCTGATTACTACTTCATGGAAATTGTCAAATATTACTTGTGTTATAGGATATTAGACATGGATCAGATCTTAGAATTTAGTGGCTTCAATCTTCTCATCCCATACTATCCCTGAGAATCTCCATCAAACATGTCTTTGAAGTCCTCACTTGCTTCAAAACTCAGTAAGTCACAGAAATTTATTCCACTTTTGGGGATACCTACTGAGTAGAACGACTGTTATCAAACTGAACTTAGATCTTCCACTCTGAAAATGTCACCATTCAAACTTTTGCTCTCCAGATCCACAAAGAGCCAGCCCCCTTTATCTTCCACTTGTTAGCTGGACGTGTATTTGTAAACAACCACCATGTTCCTTCTTCAATTCCTTCCTTTTGTGAATTAAACATGCCAGTACCTTGAAATATCACTGTGAAAATTTGACTTCCCATCCTCTTTGATTTTGGTTTTTCTACTCTAGAAACCATTTTTTAACCTTTTTTTTTTAATATAAAAACTATAGTTTGTGATTCCTTGAGAAAACCTGTCTTAGCTTGAGAAGGGAATCTTAGTGTTAGGAATACCTAAGGCTTGATGTATGATAAATGGTTTCCATCAGGGAAGTAAGCTTTGAGAAACAGGTAAGTGAGGTTTATTACCTTTTATTTTATAGATGTCTCACTTGGAAAGAATCGCAAGCCAAGAGTTAGGGTTGGAATTCATAAAGTTTTCTAGTCCGCATCAGCACTTGGAGCATTTTGTAGGTAGCAGATCTTCAACAAACAATGGTTTGTGTTTGCAGCTGGTGGCATATTGCAACAATGTAAGGGACCTCTGAATCTGGGGACAGGTTTATATTCGATTTGTATGTCGTCGAAGACTTTCTTCCAAGAACCACAATCACTAAAACTGGGGAAAGAAGGAGGTCATGTAGGAACCCGGCTTTTGAAAATCCTCCTCCTCTGATGTATGCTGTAATCCCGTTACACTGTGTTTGTTGATGCTTTAATGCAAGTTTTGCTCCCTTTTCATATGCGGTTGTTATTATTACCGCACATTACATGATCGAGAACGTAATTTCAACAAAAGCTACAAAATGCGAGAAGAAATTTTAGTGCCTCAAGCCCTTTAAACATTTTTTAAAATTTAATTTTAATTTTACAGGTGATAGCATAGAAACGTGAAGGGATAAAGTGATTTGCCTCAAAATCCCGTATCTTCTGTCCTCAGTTCCTCAGTGGGCTCCGACCAGGGTGAGGTCTAAATTTGCCGTTTTTCCAAAGAGCCCTCGAGCAGAGCAAAGGGATAGAGAAATCAGAGACTAGCGGAGAGAGAAATAGCGGCGGCAGCAGGGTGCAGGCAGGGGGCTGGGGAAGCCAGTGCTTTGTAAACTTTAATCCCCGCCCGCTGCGCTGTAATTCTGTCTGCGGAGTCTGTTACAAGGAAGTCATTTTGGTGACTTGGATGAGGTCCACGGGAGATGTGCCTTGACATCTAATTTGTGAGTGTGTTATAGTGAGATGCCATTAAGATTCTCACAGCCTGTTTGGAATGTGGGGAGGAAAGATGTGTTTATTTTATAATTCCACAGTTAATGCTTCGAGTGTCTAGAAGCTTCCATTCATTCATTCACTCATTCATTCAAACACATTTGATGAATGCCCATATCCATTTTGTACAACACACTGTCTTAGATGTTTTGTATTTAAAATTAAATAATTCAAGTCTTGAATTAAACCATTAAGGTAAAAAAATTAGTTATTCTCTGTGAACTAAGGAAGCTTGCTTTTTAAAGTGGCTTGTTTCATGTTGGTTTAGAACTCCAGCAGACTGCAAAAAAAAAAAAAAGTTTTACCTAGAAATTCAGTACCCATTTATAGTGATCAATAAGGAACTTTAATCTAGCAATTCTAGGGATTTGTCCTATAGATATATTTGCACATATCAAAAAAGATGTATGTGCAGGATTATTTTTGCACCATTGTTTTTAATTAAAAATATTAAAGGTAACCTAAATATTCAGTAATAGGGAACTGATCAAATAATATATACACAAGAGAAAAAATACTTTAGACAGGTGTGAAACATTACCAATATACGTCTTACATATGCCAGGGGGTTATCCTCAAAAGATGTAGATTCTTCCTATCTGCCTATCTAATCCATCTATTCATCGATCTTCTCTGATTTTGCATTTAAAAAATATCAAATAGAAAAATATCAAATAGAAAAGGTTGCAAGGTTCCTTCAGGTCTTCATATATACTTATATGGTATACATATATAATTTTCACTTAGACTCGTTAACCATTAATTATAGACATTTTAATGAAACCATTTGAAAATAAATTGTAGACATCACGACATTCATCCCTAAATACAAAGCCACATTACTGCACACCTAAGAAATTTAGCTCTACGACAACAGTATCATCTAATATACTATTCACGCTGTCTTGGTTATTGCTGAAATATTCTTTCTAACCTTTTTTTTTGGGGGGGTGGAGGGATCCAATGTTTAGAATTTGGCTTTCCTGTCTCTTCTGTTTCTATCTATCTATTCGGACTACCTACCTTTTGTCTTTCATGATCATGATCATATGATCATTTTTGGAGAATGCCAGCCAGTTGTCTTACAGCAATTTTCATAATCTGGATTTATGCAATTATTTTCTCATGAGATTCAGGTAAAACATTTTTGCCAAGAATACTACAGAGATGCTCATAACGAGTTTGCTCATTTGGTTGAGGCAGCGGCTGCCAGACTTGTCCACTGAAGTTTATTTTGTATTTAAGAACACACCTGTTATGGGCTGGATAGAGCTGTCCCACTCAAATTCGTATGTTAAAGCCCTAAACGCTGCACCTCTGAATGCAAGTGTGTTTGAGACAGAGTTTTTAAAAGGTAATGGAAGTTAAATAAAGTCATATGGGTAGTTTCTAACACAATTTGACTGGTATCCTTATAAGAAGAAAAAAATGTAAACACATGAAGAGACACCAGGGACATGTATGCACAGAGAGAAAACCACGCAAAGAGAGAAGAAACGGGCAGCATCTGAAAGTTGGGGAGAGAGGCCATCCCATCGGGGTTTAGGGATTTAACGTATGAATTTGGAGGAATGTGAACATTTGGTCCATAATATCATTTTATCCAAAGCACAAGGTTCTTTCTCACTTTCCTCGTAGTTTTATCCCTCCTCTCACACGTGGGCCCATGACTTCCAAGTACATCAATTTGTTTATTTTTTTCTACGCTGCAATACACTCAAAATAGTTTCAGAATAACTACCTCTGTACCGCCACCAAACAACAAATAAACTAAGTAAAATTCAGATTTCTTTACACTATTTTTAATCCTCAAAGGATATTCCCCTAAGTGTGCAGAGTCAGGATGTGCTGGGTTCAAAAGTTACTGAAGTTCCTTTTTTTCCTTTCTCTGTACTTTCCTAATGGTGATTTGAAATGGAGTCATTTCATTGGTTTTTACATGTGTTCAATTTCAAGATAAGGTTCCAAATTCTATTTTAAGGTACAGAATAGTTTATAAAGTAGATTAGTATTTGAATTAAAGGAAAATTTAAAATATATGTGTTTGAATTTTTGAAAAAAAATTTCGTAGAAGAATATACTAGGAATTTATAATAGATTCTGGCAAAGGGAATTGGGTGGGTGGGACAGAAGTAGGGGGCAGCTTTTCACCTTATACTGCTTTTCACTTTTAAAATTTTGCAAAAGAAACCCAACAACTTATAGACACAGACAACAATATGGTGATTACCAGGGGGAAATGGGGGGTAGGGGGAGGTGGGAGAGGGTAAAGGGGGGATAAATGATGCCAGAAGGAGATTTGACTTGGAGTGATGAATACACAATACAGTATACAGACGATGCACTGCAGAATTATATAGCTGAAACCTATAAAATTTTATTAACCAATGTCGCCCCAATAAAATCTATAAATAACAAATAATAAAATAAAAATTTGAACTATGACTGTATTAGCCATTAAAAATAAATTTTAAATGTAAAAAAATCCACCTTTTTTTCCTTCTATCCATGTCCTTCACAGACTGTTACCCAAATGCCTCGATGTCTTCTTGCAAGCACAACGTACAGTATTCTATATGATCCAAAGAAACTCCCAGTTAACAGTTACCTTGAGTTCCTACTGCCTCCTTGGCTGGTGACTCATCTAAGCAAAGAGGCTGCATTTTTCAAGCCATTTGAATCACTTCCCTAGGAAGTTTCCATGAGCCGCCAGAGCACATACTTGAGTGGTGTCTAGATGTACTCGTTAAGTTTCTTAAGAATTTTTTTAATGATTCAGTGCATTCCCTCTCGGAGCTGTGTTTTGTCACTTTCAACATTCAACAGATGTATTTATTTGGCTTACGTGTAGTTTTTGATTCTCATAGATGAAGAATTTTTTATTCTCTTTGTTCTGCCTGGTTCTAGAAGCATTTTCAGTTAAATGCTCTCTGTCTGTCTTATATCTTTTTCATTTTTTAATTTCTCCAGTCCTGCGGCTTCTCAGGTGAAGCCCATGTGCCATAGCTGTCTCTTCAGGACAGTAAGACCTCTTGTCTACATGGAACAAAATTGAAAATAATAGCACTCTGTGGACTCAGGCATCATGACGGCAACTTCGTCCTTGGTAACAGGGCTTTAGTTAAAATGACTGTGAAAGACTTCCTTTAACTGCCCTGTGCAGTTGCTGATCTCATTCCAAGTTTATCGGTGGTGTTTGCGTCTGTGGGTGTGTGCGTACATGCCCGTGTTGTACCACAGTGGCGACTGCTTACCGCTTGTCACTCTAGAACTCAGGAATCCAAGTTATTTCAGAAACACAGGGAAGTAGGACCCAGAAACCATGCTGGGGTGAAAGGTAATTGTTGGTGGCCTGGACGGGAGAGGAGCACAAGAGGGACTGGTTTGCAGTATCGTGTGAACAGAAAGCCCCGTGTCAGGCATCAGGTCTAATGTATCTGCAACCTGGCTCTTCTCATTTTACATTTTTGTTAATTCATATGTGCTTTCACTCATTGGTTCAACAAACCTTTATTATCTACTTTGTGCAAGGCAATCTTTTGCATGACCTTACCCAAGCCACTTAACCTCTAAGATGTGTATTTACCTTTAATAATAATTAGTTATTAGAGTGGTTTTGGGTTCACAGCAAAATTGGGTCAAAGGTACAGAAATGTTGTTATAGATCCCCAACCCCCAACTCCCGCTCCACATAACGTCCCCCATGATCACCATCTCCCACCAGAGTGGTACATTTGTTCCAACCGATAAACCCACGCTGTTGCATCATTATCACCCAGAGTCTGTAGTTTACTGTAGGGTTCACTCATGGTGGTGTACCTTCTATGGATTTGGAAGAATTTGTACGAACAGGTGTCAACCACTGTAGTGTAATACAGAGTAGGTTCACCGCCTTAAACATCCTCTGTGCTCTGCCTAGTCACCTTTTTCTCCCCCAGCCCCTGACAACCACTGATTATTTATTTATTTACATACTTAATATTTATGTATATGTGTATGTATGTATGTAGGTAGGTAGGTATGTATTTAATCCTCACCTGAGGACATGCTTATTGCTTCTAGAGAGAGGAGAAGGAGGGGAGGGAGAGAAGGGGAGAAACATCGATGTGAGACAGAAACAGCGCTCAGTTGTCTCTGGAACAAGCACTGACCAAGGAACTTTTTTTTTTTTTTTTGCCTTTACCAGAATATCACATAGCTGGACTCATACAATGTGAGCCTTTTCATACTAGCTTCTTTCACCGAGGAATATGCACAAGGTTGCAAGGTTCCTTCAGGTCTTTTCATGACATGAGAGCTAGCTCCTTTTTAGTACTGGAATATATTCCCTTGCCTGGATGTACCACGGCCTGTTCACACGCTCATTTACTACAGGACATCTTGGTTGCTTCCAAGTTTGGGAGGTTATGAGTAAAGCTGATATAGACACCCATGTGCAGGTTTTCGCATCGACATAAGATTTCAGCTCACTTGGGTCAACACCAAGAGGTGCAATTTCGAGCCACATGGGAAGAGCATGTGTGGTTTTATGAGAAACTGAGAAACAGCCTTTCGCTGTTTGCAGGTCGCTCCAGTTTGCAGGCCCACCAGCAGCGGGTGCGCGTCCCCGTGGCTCCATTGGTGGTGGGTTTTGAATTACGACTATTCTAATATGTGGGCAGCGTTTCTTCATTGTGGTTTTAATTTGCAGTTCCCTAATGATATATGATGTGTAGCCTCTTTTTATGTGTTTATTTGCAATCTAGATACTTTCTTCGTGAGGTGTCTATTAAGGTTTTTGGCTCATTATTTAATTGGGTTGTTTGTTTCCTTATTGGTGACTTTAGGAGTTATTTGTATATTTGGAGAACTGTTCTTTTTCAGACTTGTCTTTCGCAAATACTTTCAGTCGGTGGCTTGTCTTTCACTTGACAATGTCTTGTGCAGAGCAGAACAATCATTTAATTTTAATAATTTCAGCTTACCAATTCTTTTATTCTTAGATGTGTATCTATTTTTTTTAATGAGTTTAAGTCAGCATATCTTACCTAGTTAGCCAATCCTTCAGGTGTGTGATGGATATAGTATAAAAGTGTCTTAATTCTTCTTTAAGACATGTGGGGGTGGTGTGTATCCGACCCCTCAGGTGCTAGCATGCCTACGTGCCTTATTTTAGTCCCTGAAATGTGATATGCCGTCTTCAGGGATAAGTTTCAAACACCAACGTGAAATTCTCTTTTCTTTCTGTTGCAGATACTGGCAACGATCCTTAGAGTGGATGCTGCATCGGCCCGGGTCCTGGAATGAGAGGGGCCTTGGAATGGAGCCTGTAACCCATCTGCACTTTGCACCAGCAAGAAATAAACTTTTGTTATGTTAGATATCGAGAATTTTGACATGTTTGCTACCTCAATCTAACCCAGCCTATCCAGTCTGCTATACGGCTCAGGAAGATATGATTAACTTCAAAGCACCTTGCAGACTATAAAATGAGGGAGCGAGACCAAGTTCACAAGTTAAGTAAGCTTGGGCCCGCATTGGCTAGGCAAAAAAGACTAAGCATCTGCAACATCTCCCACTGTTACACAAGATGAGGAGCACAGGGAAAAAGAATGGGACTGGAGTCATCTGGGGCATTGTCCCCGCACGCTGGTGCTGACAGGCTGGGTCATCACTGTGTACGGATAATGCTGATTTCCATGGGTGCCTTACAGTCTCATTCTTTAGGGCATGATATAACATGGAAATAAACCAGAACCAAGGGCAAAGCTTCGTGGAAGTTCTGCCTTCTCCTATCTTCAGAAAAGAAATGCTTTTCATCCCAGTGAGGACCTCTCAGGCTTGATTAAATAAAGACAAAAAACTGTGTCCTGAAGCTACCCTAGCTGCGCTCCAGATTCCAGTAAGCTCAGTGTTGGGCGGGGGGCTTCCGAGAGCACCGAGGATGGGAGGAGAGGGCCTATTTACAAGGCGTGCACTGTGTGGCAGGCGCCATTCTAGTATCATCCATGTTAGATTCTGAATCTTAATACTGACACTCTGGTTTGTAGGGAAGGAGGCTCAAAGCAGTGAGACACTGTTGCAGGTCTTATCTTGTAAATGATCACATAGGCTTCAAACCCAAGTCTGCATGTTTCTAATTCCTGGGCTTTTAGCCTTAACCCATTCTGCCTCTCACATGAGTTGTTTTGTTGGGCCCAGAACGTGATGAAATAAAAAGGCTAATTCAAATCATTAGGACAGGCCCGGAGAAATTAACTCCTCGACGTTTAAATAACACACTGCTTTCCGGGGCATTGTTTTGATTCTGAGTCTAGGAGTTAGAACTTGCCTCTCTGGAACTGAATGTTGAGCAAGGATGATGGCACTGCATCCTCCTCCAGATGTTGCAGAGAAGCTACTGGCAAACTAAAGTACGACCATGGGGATGACAAATATGTCCAAGGCTTTCCTGTGGTCTTTCTGCAGTGTGTGACATCACCTTTACTGATCTCTGTGGGCCGTGATGGCGATGAACACCCAACAGAAGGTGAGACCAGCTCTCATGTTTGCCGGGGACTATGTGTGACCATGCCATCTGACAAATAAGAAAAAGAAAGAGGACTAGACTAAACTGTACTCACTCATAAAGATAATCATACAAACTTCTGCTAGACTTCTTGGACCATGTGCCAGCAAGCATTCTTCAGGGTCAGGTTGATTCAACACAGTGTCGCTTGATCTAAAAAAATAATAATAATAAAATCAAGAGGGAGAAAGAGAGGGCCTGCCGCTAGTAAATTCATTTGTTAGGCCAATAAACAAATCCGTTAAAACAAAATAACAACAAGTAGGCAGACTCCTAAGTTTGGAACCTCTGAGTGGCTTCTGTCTTCTGGATCTTGCATGAACGCTCATCAGTTAAGTCGAGGGCTGATAGATAGAAACCAACAACCGCAAACAGAAACCTTTTGGAAGAGCTTAGAGATTTAGCAATGGCACGTCTCCAATTTTCCATCTTTTATTTAACTCCTTTGAACTCCCACTAATTTCCAGGCAACACTTTGGAATTCCATTTTTAGCTTTGCCTTTTGAATTATTATTTCTTTCCCCTTGGTGTCCAAATCTGTGTATGAAGATGACCTCTCTTTTTCATAAACTTTTTTCAATTATTGAATAATGTTCACTGCCAGAATGTTTTAAAAATGAAGACTAATTTAAAGAAGAAAATGAAAGTGATCTGTAACCTCATCATTCAGAGACAATCACTGTTAAGGTTTTGGTATATTTTCTAGTCAGGATTTTTTCAAAATGTGCTTTCTTAAAAATATATGGTTGAGGTCATGCTGCTCAGAGAATTTGTCTCCTGGGGAGGAGGCAGGCAGGAGTGCAGGCTTTGCATCAGATGGGCTGCATTCACAGCCTGGCTCTGTCTCTTGGTGACTTACGGGACTCAGGGCAAATTAGCTATGCGGTTCTGTTTCCACAATGGTAGATCATGGATAATATTGGTCCTAACTACTGCTTATGGGCATTTCGAGAGGTGAATGATACAATGTACCTAAAATCTTTAGATAAGGCACTTGCTAAACACTGAATAAAAACTAGCTATTATAGCTTTTTCACTTCCTATCCTCAATGTCACATTTATAAACATTTTTCCAGGCTATTAATTTTTTTCTCAATCATGACTTTTAATGGCTGCATGAAATTATACTTTCTGGGTATGCTAGAATGCAATTATTTCTTTTTATTGAATATATTTTCAATTTTTCTTTTGAGTTCTGTGCATTGTGTTGCCATGAAAACCTTAATAGGCAAAGTGTTCTTTGTTGGTGCTATATATTATGTTCTTAGGATTGTAAGTAGAATATCAAGGTGGGAGGAGCTTAACAATTTTAAAGTCATTAATACTTGCTCAAGAGTTGCACCCATTTGTACTTTCACCATCACTATGTTAGTGGGACTACCTCACTCCCACAGTTAACAATGTACAACTTGAATATCAAGTTGTATCATTGAGTATCATTGTAAAACTTAAATAGTTTTTCTTATTTTAAAATCCAGACTGTATTTTAAGTCACCTTTTCTTGTTTATTCTTGTTGTTGACACTGTTACAGATGTCCCCATTCCTCACCCTTTGCCCACCTCCACCCAGCTCCCACCCTCCCCCCTTCCCTCTGGCCGTCTCCACGGTGTTGTCTGTGTCTGTGGATTATGTATATATGTCCTTTAGCTAATTCCATCACCTTCTTTCATCTAGTCTCTCCCTTTTACATTTTACATGTTTTGACTTTTCTAGAGGAGGTTGCATTTAATTTGCCATCACATTTATTTAGATGGGTCTTTGCATTAATTGCTTTTGGTGCACGCCATCCAATCTTTGTACTCTGATTTTGTCACCTTTGGGCTCTTTAAACTTCTTTGTCATTCAAGCAGTTAGACTATGTCTTTAATTGTTTTTATTCAAGAACGTTTTATACATGGTATTATTTCTGAAGCATTGTGTTGTTTCCGTGCATAGAAGACAACAGGGCATAAAATTCTTGGGTTAAAACCATCCAAAATAATTTGTTTCTAACATGCCAAATCATCTGGTAGAAATAGAAAATGTGTAAGCACATAGGTTTTTGGTTTTTTGTTTTTTTTTAATTTTCGCAAGAGCTGACAGAATCCACAGAGCTGTAGAACAGGTCTCTCCCTTCCTAGAGGAGAGAAGCTGTTCTGCCATCTGCACTGTCCAATGGGGCAGCTGCCAGCCTCCTACAGCCCCTTTGCAAGTTAAATATGGTGGGTGCAACTGGTGAACTGGATTTGAATTTTTAATTTTTATTATTTTTATTTTACTTAGATTTTATTTATTTATTTTTAGACAGAGGGGAACGGAGGGAGAAAGAGAGAATCATCCATGTGTGGTTGCCTCAAGTGTACGCCCCCTCAGGAGACCTGGCCTGCAACCCAGGCGTGTGCACTGACTGGGAATCGAACCGGTGATCATTTGGCTCACAAGCCTGTGCTCAGTCCACTGAGCCACACCAGCCAGGGCTGGATTTGAATTTTCTTAAGTTCAATAAAGTTAAATGAAAATACTCACAATGGTTAGCAGCTTCCGAATTGGACAGCACAGTTCTAGAAACGCAGAGTGGAAAGATGCCTTGGAGGCTTATCACGGCTTTGCTGCCTTGACTGCGTCCTCTCGGGATGATCCCATCTATGAAATAGTGCAACTTTCTTAGGATGGCATAATAAGTTAAGGTTAAAACTTACACCAGAGTCTCAAGTAACTCTCAGCTCAGTATTGTTTTCTTCATGTCGTGGTGCAGTTGAGTAGTTTGAACTTTAAGCTATGATACCGAAGACAGTAAATTAGGTGAACGTTTTTTTCTGATCCCCATGCCTTGTAAGCTATTAGCTTTGGTTTACCTAACCACCCTGCATAAAATGGCATTCCTAGTTGTTCTTTACTCCTATATCCTGGTTAATTTTTCTTTTCTTATCACTACCTGAAATTATGTTAAATATTTATGTGATCATACATTTATTTGTCCCCCTGATGAGAGGTCTGCTCCATGCAGGCATGCACTTTGCTTATCACTGTATCCTTATTTTCTAGAAAAGGCTCTGCACACGATAGCTACTCATTACATCTTTGTTGAGCGAGCGGATGAGTAAAAAGAAATCTTTTAATCAAATTCAACGGGGAGAGGTTTGCAGTCCAGTGGAAAGGGAGCAGGAGGGAGCTGTGTTACCTGATCACATAGAGATTTCAGTTTTCATTGAACCGTCTAGCTTCAACTTGAGTTTCTATCTTTTGAGTTCTGCACTCTTGGGTATGCATCCTTTCATGCAGAAGCATTTTTCCTCAATTAAATTATTGGTCCTAGAGGACAGCTCTACTCTCATTGTTTTTATCGCTCTCATTACGCGTGGGTCGAGCTTCAGAGAAGGTTGATGTGCTCATCTAAGGGATGGCCAAGGGCCAGCCTTGCATTTCCTGGAACCATTTAAGTGAACCCATCTAGCAGAAAAGCACTGCCTATGCCATAGGTATCGCCACGAGGATGTCAGTGAGACAACATAGGAAAGGCATCCAGTACAATGCCTATCGATGCGCATTGCTTCCTCTCTCCCCCATCCTAGGGGAGGTGCTCCAAATCTTGATCTTCCGTCTCAAAATACTATGGTCTTTCGATCCCACCAGCTTCAGCCCGCAGCCTGTCTGCCTGATGGCTACTCAACAAAACTGAGCTGGGGGCGGTGACTGGGGTTGGGGCGAGGACTGATGATGTTGATGCTCACGGACTGCCTCAGGCTAAGTCTTCCAAGTCCTGGCCTGCATGCCTGGACGGGTAGAGGCCAAGCCATTCTGATTGGCAGACTGTGGTCAGCCTGACCCAGCACCTTGACTCATTGAGCTGCACATCTGCCCTGAGGGCCTATAAATGCTGGGGAGCCCTTACGATGAAACCCTTCACAATGGAGTGCCTGGATTTTATTGAGAAAAGCCAATCTCCTCCCATCTGTCATTTGGCACTTAACGCTGTAGTTATTCTAGATGAGTGAACACTTGTGTTATATTTTCCAATAGCAAAACTGAGGTCAGCAGGGTGCCTGCTGTCTTAGTCGAATCCAGATGGGGTTTTCCTATAAACAAGTGCACATGGAATATTTATGCCGCCCGTGGCACCTGACGCCTTAATACTTAGGACTTCTATGTAGTAGCCACTCTTCCTATAAGTCACTCTAGCACACTAAGTAAATATTTTAATACAGCCATGTCACTGTTTATTATAGAATGGCTTGGGCCCAGATCTTGCCTAATGCTTGGTTAAAAAGTCAGTTTATACCATCCTTTAAAGTGAATCAAAGAATGCATAAACGCCACTCTTTTGTTACTCAGAACTCTGTTTACTTTACTTTTCTGTAAACCTTGTGAAATGCTTGCTTACAAAAAGCTGACAGATGCCAGATTTGCTCATTAACAGGAGGTGTTTTCCAAGTCAGGAAGGTGAGGTGTGAATGTGGGAGGTGAGATTTCTTCTCCAAGGCCATCTTCCGATGTCCACAGCCCCGGTGGCCTGCCGGCCTGCTGGCTTGCCCAGGGATCTTGACCCCTAGCTACCAGGCAGTGAATGGGACTGAGAGATACCAAGTTAGAGCCACGGCTCCTAAATCAAGCCTGTGCTCTGCCTTGGCACAACGAAGGCCACTTGGGCAGCTTGAGATTTGGAAGGACTGAAACCATCAGAGTCCAATCTTCTGCTTTCATCGGGCACCTATTTCAAACAAGTGATAATAGACATTGTGTGAAAACCCTGTGATACTTGCCAATTCTTCATGGCATTTAACTTCTAAGCCTCACCCTGAAGCCTGGGATATTTCTTACAGGCATGGTCGCTGAAATTTTAATATGGGCTTTTAGGTGCCCGAGAGGTTTAATGCTTATGTTTTTGGTCAACTAAAAAAGTGTGTGTCATAGATAAATGAGTGCATGGTATAAAATCAGTTATAATTTTTATACAAAAAGTCAGTTTTTAATGAAATAAAATTATGGATCAGTTAACCAATTTAGATACAATCTACAGCAAGGCTTAAAGGACTGGAACCCCTTGAGAATGAAGTAGAGGGTGCTCCGCAATGTTTTGTCGGTCGTTTCCTTGAGCGCGTCTACCCTGGGTGATACTCGTCGAAGGTTTAGTGAGGCTTCTCTGGGCAAATGGGGAAAGCGCTACATTCTGGCAGTGAGTTCCACTGGCTTCTTAATTTTTGTTCTTTATTCAGCACAAAATCTCATTCTGACTTGTTAACCTCTCTTCATAAAAACCTGAAGTACATCATCGTGGAACATTTGTTTCTATAGGAATTGTGTTTAGTGCTTTTTAGCATGTTCTGTGATAGTAAGAATAATGCTCCCCCTCCCAAGGCGCCCAGGTCCTAAACCCCAGAATCTGTGTTATTGTGCCATATGGCCAAGGGGAACTAAGGTTGCAGGTGGAATTATGGTTGCTTATCAGCTGACGTTAAAATAGGGAGATTATTCTGGATTATCTGGGTGGCCTCAATGTAATCACGAGTCCTTTGAAGTGGAAGAGGGAGCAGAAGTTAGAAGTGGGAGTGAGGCAGTGTTAGAAGGGCCCTGCTTACCATTGTTGGCTTTGCAGATGAAGGAGGGAACCCCAAGCCAAGCCATGCAGGTGACTTCTTGAAGCTGGAGAAGTTAAGAATTCTTCCCTCGAGCCTCCAGGAAGGAACATACCTTTACCGACACCTTGATTTTAGCCAAGTGAGACACGCTGTAGGCTTCCATCCTAGAGACCTGTAAGGTAATGAATTTCCATTAAGTTGCTAAATTTGTGGTCATTTGTCACAGCAATAAAATACTAATACACTACCTGTGAGAGGAATAGTGACACACACACAAATTTGATAATGGCAAAACGTATGCAAAATAAAAATGACCATACTTGACCGTGTACAGGAACTTATTAAAGTACCAGCTCTTTTTCACATTGCACAAATTACACTGAAGAATGAAGAATCACATTGTTCCCTTGTCTGCTATTATATTGTGAGCATCTTCCCACGCCTTTAAGTGTCATGGAAAGTATATATGCCATTTTATATATTTCCCACAATTTACCTACCTAATTAATCACCTACATTTTAGTTCTATGATAAACACATTGTTATATCTCTGATGATTTTCTTAATAAAAATTCCTAGAATTAGAATTACTGCATCAGAGTGTAGGATTATTACTTTATAAAATATGCTACTGTGTTGTCCTCCAGAAAGATTGCATTAACATACATTTCACAGGCAGTATATGACTATACCTGCTTTTCCTCACCATAACAAAAACTGGATATTATCAATTTTTAAAACTATCTAAAAATGTTGAAAGGTGAAAAAGAATACTTAATTTGTATTTCTTCGATGACAGATGAAGCTTAATGTTTTCTATACAATTATTAGCTATTTATATTTCTTATTTTAGAAATTGCCTGCTTATGTCTTTTTGTTTTGAGGTGTTGTGTTTTCACATTAGTTTGCAACAACTATTTACTTATTAAAATAGTAACCCATTACCTCTGCTATATGGTATAAATTATTTTTCTGACTGTTATTTGACTGTTATTCACTTATGTCATTGATCATGTTTTACTTGATCTTTGTGCATGTTCACAGATACCTAAACATATACATGCATTATGTACACACACACTTTCATAAAGGTATTACTGGAAATCTCATGCCAAATCCCAACCCTAGGGTAAAACCACTGTTATATTTTTTATATCAATTTGAACAGACTCTTCCCCACAAAATTATATAGTATATATTTATGTCAAATAGGACCATATCATACACACGACTCAGTAATCTATTTTTAACACTTGACACTCTGGTTTTTAATATACATATATCTTGATCATATTTCTGATGACTGTACTCTAGTTTATGAATGCAGCTTATTAGCATTTAATGAATCCTACATAAAAACATTTAGGCTACCTTTGGTTTTTTACCATTATTAAAAACAATGAAGCTCTTGGTACCCTGGGGCAGGCAGAGGAGAGAACGAGCAAGTAACAGTCATGTTTAGGTGCCAGGCGCCACTGTTAGTGCCTTATACAGGCCGACCCACGTGGCCCCCTACAAACCCCACTCTGTTAGTCTGATGGGGCACTACGCTCATATTCCCCCTCAAATAAGTAAATGAAAGGACAGACAGGCAACGTAACTTGTCCAATACTTCTCTGGGTGGCAACAGAAGGCACCGTTGTGTCTCTATTCCCCGATTTACTCTAGAGAAACAACACAGTCCAGATGCCTGTGCTCTGGACCTTGAAGGTGAATTGCCAATGTAAGAAACGTGCCAGGGCACGGGACTGCCCTAGCCATCAACAGCGACCATGTCTGCTACTCAGTATTCGGTTATTTCCTTCTCTGTGCTTTAAAAAACTTCCAAAATTCAGTAAAATAAATTCACACCAGTCTTACCTGAGTTGTGCACTGGGGAAAAATGAGAGGGTGTATTCCCATTTCGGGGAGAAGGAGAGCAGAGATGGCTGCTTCAGTAGGGAGAGGGGGTGGCTGGGAGCTCCCACAGGTGATCAGGAAGAAGCTATTGAAAACACTCCTACTCCAGGATACCTCGATATTTCACAGTCAGAGGGGGAGCAGAGGTTGCTGGAAGACTTGAAGGTGTCGAGAAAATCCTTGCAGTGGGACATGTAGATTTTTATTCCTGGTGAATGATGTGCTTCCTTGACATGCCTGCTTTTGATGCCTGCAGCCAACATGATCATCATTAAATCACCTTAGATACTGATCGCGAGACCCACCTGTGTTTTCCTACATTACCTGCATGGGGCTGTGGCTACAAACAGGAGGATGCTAGTTGAGGTAATAAATTTTAATTCTATCTTCTCAATTTTGCATTTTTCCCCTTCTTTTTATACAGCCTCTCTTTAGCTCAAGCCTATCATTTTTCACCTCTTGTTTTTGTATTTTCACCTCAGTCTATTTTCTCCTTCTGTGTGTTGATCTTGTTACATGGAAGCCATGCCCCCCGGGTTTTATTTGAGTTGAGGAGGTGGAGTCTTGGGGGCCAAGAGGCCCGTCATCTCCTGCCTCCATAGCACACCATCCTGGGGCTCCAGGAGCAGCGGTCCAGCTCTCTGGCTGGGAGGCAAATTTAACTGCGAGGCTTATGGTCATTTGCACTGGTGCTTTCCATGGGCGTCGAGTGGGCCTCAGAAGAGTGTCCCCATTCTCCTATGCCTTTGTAAAATTTGCATGAGTACGGCATTTTGGTGACAATCGGCTAACACTCACTGTCTCTTTCCACTCCCGTTTGTCACCCACTGTACTTCCCCTCATGTCGGGAGGCAATGGCACGGACTCAGGGCTTCAGAGGTCTGGGTAGAGGGGGTTCATTTAATCTGAATTTAACAGCATGTACTGATGTGTTTGCAGTCCCTTCTGTGAGCTAAGCTGCTACCAGCTGTTCCGGTGTAGGAGCAGCTACTCGGGGAACGGCTCTTACCCACTGTGCCAACTCACCCATCACTGAGACAGCCGGGGCCAGGGCCGGAGATGAGCTCAATCACCTCATGACTGAGTTACCTGGAACCTGAAGATTTAAATGTGTAGAACCAAAGCTAGTCCGTGAAAAGTTCTTCTGTACCTTACATGTGAGAAAAGGGTATCATGTAGATTTCCCCGGTTTACAATAGTCCAAACAACGTATATAGAATGACCAAATGTTCCTGGGAGGTTGTTATTTGAAAATATGATCAAAAAGGATTTGGACAAGACATGTAAGGAAAGTATTAGAGGAATCACATTAGGCAGTGAACTATTAAAAATACCTCACAAATTTTTGAATTTTTATAAGGTTTATTGTATTCCTGTTCTTAAAATTTATAATTTGTTGTGATTTATTTTCTCTTTCTAAATAAAATCTCATTTGTATCTGATTTTGCATTCTTTTATCTAAAGAGAGTCCAAAAAATGTACGCGTGCTGGCCCTGAGAAAAATCTAGATTTGTCTGTGGTTAGCTGGTTGAGTTCTTCCCTCCCTGAGTCAGGACCACATTTTGTGGGACATTCAAGAGTCTAATGTCCTTTTGAGGTTCACTGAGATTCATAAAGCAAAGCTAGGTTACTTCACTGAATAAGACCTGTGTAAGTTTTTCTCAGCCTCCCTCTTTCTCGTAATAAATCTAATTTTCCTTGTATCATGGCATTAAATTCTCAATTCGTTTTCTTTGTCAATATTACTGTGAAGTTTTTGTTTGTTTGACTCTTGTTGCAGTTTTAGTAAGAAGCTAAGAGGTGCTGCATGGGAGGATGTTACTTCGATGCCCTTTGAAACCAAAAACTTCAATGAACCCTTAAATCTTGCTTGGAACATGTGCAGACACCTTCTAAAATTGTGTCCTGTGTCTGGTAGTAACAGTATTTCATAGGAAGACATTTGTTCTAGTTACCCAGAGAGTTCCCTTAATTTGAACTGTGGTATCCTTTTCCCATATCTAGCGGGTTTTTTCCTCATCAACCTGGCGAAGCCTAGGAACTGGGGGGCACACATGCTTATCCCATGTTGGACTTTAAAATGAACACTTTCAGAGACTAAATTCTGGTTTAAAAGTTGTCATCTAGATGGAAGGACAAAGGAAAAGTGTAGGTTCACGACAGTTCAGGCTTTAGGTCTATGATAGTTTGGACTTTACACACTCCGAGATCTGGAACCTGGGGGAGAGAAGGGAGGCTGCCAACGCTGGCGGAAGCTTCTCAGGAGACATCACGTCTCTTCCAAGTAATCTCTTCACTGTGTTTGCTGCCGCGGTTAGCAGTGGCCTGGGACGGACACCCCAGTCCTTGCCAGGCCTGGGCTCGCTCCCTGACACCCTGGCAGTGCAGCAATCCTGTTTTGATTTTCATTCTGGCATGTCAGCCAGGAGGGTTAAGAGTAAGGAGAGATAAGTAGCAGTATGAGCTTCACATTCAGGGGCACCTTCTGTGCCAAGGAACTGGCACTCTGCATCCCGGATGTGCCCCTTGGCCTGCCCCCAATGACACATTGCCTTTGGCACACTCCCTCCAAGTCGTGAAGCTTTCGATAGTTCCGCCAGGGTCTTTCCTTCATTCTTTCATAAATGCAGGGGGAGTTTGCGTGTCAGATTGGCTTTTGTTTCATACAGACTCATCAACCTTCTAGGAGTCATTCCTCAGAGTTTCTGGCATACAGTGAGATTTCCTTTGTTTCCAGTGCTTGTTCATTGAGTTATGATTTGTTCATCCATTCGACAAGCTTTTATTGAGTACCTACTATGTGCCAGCCTCTTCTTCAGATGCTCAGGATGCAGAGGTAAAATAGAGGGATACAACCAGTCCTTGCCATCCTACATGCTAGTGGAGGAAAGAGACAAGTAAACAATGTTTACTCTATTTACTCACTCTAAGATCGCTTCCCTTCTTACATCTCTGAAATTGAGATGCATTTTACAATAGACAACATGCTGTTCCTGCTGTCAGGCAGGTGGCAGTCATGATGCAACTTTCACTGCCTACACTTGTGTAAACTTGGCCAAGACTATTGTGTTGTCATCAGTCAACTGAGCTAACAGTTTGAGTTTGCTAATGCTACACATGTTGGATTTGATTCTTTTTTAAAAAAAATCTTCACCTGAGGACATGCTTGTTGATTTTAGAGAGGGGTAGGGAGGAAGAGAGAGAGGGACAGAGACATCGATGTGAGAGGAAGCCATTGACTGGTTGCCTCTTGTACGTGCCCTGACCAGGGACCAAATTCACAAACAAGTATGTGCCCTGGCTGGGAATCAAACCCATGACCTTTCTGTTTATGGGATGACACCCAACTAACCGAGCCACACCGGCCAGGGCGAACTTAATTATCTTTTAAAACATTTTCAAAAAGGTTATATTTTGATTTGGCTTTGAAACAGAAAGTTATCATGTAGACTCAAAGGCACAACACTGGAGCATACATTTGGTATTAGAGAGGCAAATATTTGTTGTTGGATGAATGGATACAATTCCATCTTTTTTTTTTTTTTTTGCAAAGCAACAATCAGGCTTTACCAAACCTAAGAAACAAAGCTGTCCACAAATAGATGATGCCTATCATTAGCCAAAAATTGAACTGAGTGTAGAAGAAATTGCCAAACCCTTCAACATTAACAAAAAATTTCCAAGCAATGCAAGTTGGTGTAACGGATTCTTACATTTTCTTTTGTGACTCCCATTGAGACATCATGCTATTATTTCTTGCCAATGGGTTTCTAACTGTTTATTTGTTATTGGTGTGTAACTTAGTGTGCTGTACGTTTGATGATGTTTTAGATCTGATGCAATTCAATAATAAGATGTCAGGTAGTGAGAGCTACTATAAAGAAAAATAAGCAAGTCAGTGGGAAGCGGTCATTAGGAGGGGGACACAGCTGTTTTGGATGGAGCAGCGAAGGGACCCTCTTTGAGGTGGCCCGAGAGCAGAGATCCGCATTGATTAGGAAAGGAGTCACGGGTCGACCTCGGGAAAAAGGATTCCAGGTAGAAGGAACAAGTACAAGACTGAAGTAAGAACGCAGTTGGAACATTCAGAGAAAGGTCTCCTGGGAATCACTGGAGGGAATTCTGAGATGAGGTTGTGCTCGGAGGCAGCTCCCGTGGGTTCCGAAGGCCATGGTGGAGAGTGTGGATTTTATTCTGAGCGTCGTTGCGGGAAACCATTTAAAAATTTGGGGTGGGAGAGGGACGTGATTAGATACACGTTTTAAAAACGGGTCTGGCTGTCAGTGAAAATTGACTGCAGGACGTCAGGGCGGCTACATGGTTACAAGTTAGAAGTGGATGTAAGAACAAATAAGAGGTGAGGAAGTGGAGACAGATTTTGTACAGCAAACTCAGGAGTGAGGCCGGGCAGCCAGAGCGGGGCACGTGGTCTAGAGACGGGTCGGCTGGCTTTTCGTTTTTAGATCGCTCTTTTGAAATGGCAGGCAGTGGGGTGAATGCAGGTGATGTGGGTGGTGACGTTGTGTCACCTCGAGGAGGAAGAAGCTGGTGACGCAGGAGGGGAGAGGAATTGTGGGTTGGAGGTCCCCTCCCCTTGTACCTTGGGGTCTTTTCCTTGAAATATAAAAGGGGTTTGGAAGGCACCTGAGCTCCCACGTGCCTCTAATTTTTCTCTTACCCAAGAGTCTATCTTTCTTCTGTAGGGTGCAAACGCAGTGCACCTATTTCAAGCAGCTGGCCCTCTCCTGCTCTAATTCCTCTCTTCAAGGACCCACATGGCTCTAAAAGGTGACGCCACTGTGCACAGAGGTACCCTGTGGCTGCCACCACATTTAATCTCTTTTATCTCCAGCTCTTTAACCCGAGCAATAAGCATTTCATTTACATGGAAAGTGAGTTCTAAAGAGACAGAATTTTATAGTGTAGCAGGCGGCGAAGAGTCGCGTGTTCGTTAGGCTTGATAGCTTCCTTTTATGTAGAAGCGTGGTCCCCGAGCTGCTCACAAACGTTGGGCGCTTTTCTCTTTTGGAGAGTTCAGATATATTTAAGCAGGCAGACCAGTGATTTCATAACGTGCAACGTGGTTTTCTTACAGAGAGCCTCTGAGGAAATCACAGTGTAACTTTTATCTGAAAGTGCTCCTGCTGAGATGAAAGTGGAGTTTGAAAATGTCCTGAGCTTTGAAATGTTCTTGGACATTTCGAATGTCCTGAGCTTTGAAATGTTCGACCTGCTATCCTCCCCTTTTGTTAGCGGTATTGCTTTTCTCTGTTTTCCTCCTCTTTTCTCGTCCTTTCCTTCCGGCCACTCCACCTTTTTCCAGAAATGGAAAGCTGAATCTGGAGGGAGTGCACCTGTGAAATGCGCAGAGAAGGAGGCACAGGTATTTCAATTCATAATGAGAATCTGCATGGGTCTCTCTGGGTATAACCTTTGCATAATGAGAGTAATAATAAATATATCGTTTTTACATGATAAATGTATTATTGTTTATTATTAAGATCTCATTCAGGGGAAAATGTATATACATTCTCATTATATATAATGAGTATACCGACGCATTTTTTATCTGTATACATATGTGTATACGTAGAGAGAGAGAGAAGGTATCTATGTAGAGAGAATACATAGAGATAACATGTTTATCTGTACATATTGAGAACGTATATATTGTATAAAATGAAAATGTATATACATTTTCCCTCTGAATGAAAAGTTTTAATACCAGCTTGAGTTAATCACAATTTTGCTTGCGAATCCAAGGTTTATATTTCTCGAGTGGGTGGTATAAAAGAAGGTTAGTTGGATATTTTGTATGCAGTTAATTTGCTTATTTTATAACTTAGAAACTACCTGCTGCTCTGCACTTCCCTTGCAATACCTTAATCCACAGCAGAAGGTTGACTGGGAAGATGTGTCCTGCCCCCCATACCCCTCCCCTCGTGGCCCCATTGTATGAATGTCTCCCTCTAAGCCAAGAGAATGTGTTCGTTGGCATAAAACAGATGCCTCCTTCCAGCTAAACCGTCCTCAAAACATGCTGCCAAACAAGATCATCTAGTTCTTCCCTCACGGTTTCAGGCCCAAAAGGAAGTGCGGGCCCAGGCCAAGTGCAGGGTGCTGCTGGAGCTCCCAGGCGCTGGGGGCCGCCTGGCCTCATCGCCATTTAGGGAATACTGGACTGGGGGGTCTGGGCTCAGAGCCTGAGGCCACCTGCACCTCTTCTGCCCTTCCTTCACCCTCCCTTTCATTCTCCCAGCCCAGCAGGGTCCTTCCCCCTCCCACACTTTCCCCCACCGTCCCTCGTCTTGCACCAGCCTCCTCTCCATGTTGAAGAGTTTGCTAGTCTTTTCTAAGACCCCTTCCCAACCTGCCACACCGTCCCCAGCTCCACGTTTCAGCCTCTCTGGCCTACGTGCCATCCCTTCCTGTCGACGATCTTAGTTGTGATGGGTGTGTGCTGTGCTGCTGTGACCGTGGCTGTTTATGTACTCAATGCGTTTCCCTCCATGGCGAGATAACTGTATTTTAACAGTGGCTTTCCCTAAAAAAACAAATTAAGAAATTTTTCCTATCTCAATTCCCCTGAGCAATACAACAGACTGACCTCTACCTCAGTGGTGATGGACAGAGTGACCCAGGGCCCAGGTCATGTGAGTTTAACCCACCTCTTTACCACTTACCAGCTGTGGAATTGTGAGCCACTCCATTCATTCATTCACTTAGTCTACAAGGAATTTTTTTTTCTAATATGTTTATTGATTTTACAGAGAGAGGGAGAAGGAGAGAGAGAAAGAGAGGCATCGATGCAAAGGAGAAAAACATTGATTGGTGTATGGGACGACACTCCAACCAGCCGAGCCACACCAGCCAGGACTCTACGAAGAACCTTTGAGCATGGACTACATGTGGGTCCACCCTAGCCACTGTGGATTCAAATGTTCACAAAACAAAGTCCCCGCTGTTGTAAATCTGTGTTCTAAAACTCCTAACATTAAAGAACTCTTCATACTTTTGCTTCTGCATGTGTTAAATGTGAATAACATTTCCTTCCTAGTGATGTTGTAGGCATCAAATAAGAATGTAACACATTACATTAGATACATAATCAATTACATTAGGTAACAACAGTACTTTGTAGGAACGGCAGTCACTCTTGAGTGATTCTCACCTGGGAAGAGGGGGTGCATATCCCTGCAGGGACCCCGGAGAACTTGTAGCTGTCGCTTTGTGTGTCCAGTAAGCTTTCTCACCTCTTTTTCCAACAATAGAGTCTGTCCCCACCTTTGCTATATTGCCTAGTTCAGTATTCGATCTTTCTAGCAACTACCTTTGGTTCAATAGGTGGATGCATGCCTCAGAAAGAACAAATGTGAGTCCTTCTCCTGGACCTACATATGAACTATGGGTGAAGCAGCTCTTTCTCTTTCGGGAATTCTGAACTGAAGCTACTTAGGAATCTGTCGTGTGGAGATGACCAACCACAGGAAAGAATTAGGTCAAAGAAAAGAAAAGTGGAAGAAGCGGAGATGCTACTAATAATACAATTCCATGCCAAACACACATTTAATTCTCTTCATAGCCCTTGAGGTAACTACTATGGTTATCTTAATTTTAAAAATAAAGAAACGAGACATAGTAAAGTAAGTAACTGTCCAAGGTCACATGTTAATAAGTAACAGGACCAGGAAATGAACCAAGTACTCAGGCTCCAGAATCTCCACATTTGGGCAACACCTATCTCTCTGCTGGGGGTTCAGAGGTCAGCGACATACCACCTCGGTCCTGGTCCCCTCCGCCCGTCCTTTGTTTCTGTGAGGTAACAACATAATCCTGCCCAGGTGTCTGAGATCTACTTGTGTCATCTGTATCTTTATCTCTCTCTTCATTTACATTTATTTTTCATTTTTGAAGTCGGTTTGAGTTGCCTTTCTGTTACCTTTGCAACTGAAGGATTCAGCTACCTGAAAATCGTATCAGAGCATCCAAAATATGTGCATCATTTGAAAGAAAACCCCCAGGCCAATTCTAATATGCACTTCCCCCCAAGCCCACCCTGCCAATCACACTGCTCCACTAATCTCTATTTGAGAATTACCACATTCATGTAATTTTATTTCTATAAGTAGCTTCTTCTCATAGAGCCAATGCTTAGAGGTAAGTGTGAGTAATTGGAATTCATCTGCAATTACCTTCTGAGTTCACTTCGACTTTGACTTTGACCTCATGGTACCATGACATTGGACTGTCTGGCTGAGTTCCTCATACATGAACTACCCCGGAACTAAAGGCCTTTAAAGGATTTTATTATAGATGGTTATTTAGCATTAATGTTATTCATAGAACATTATTTAAAATCTGTATCAATATAAACTTTTCTATATGGATAGTTACCTGTGGGATTAACTTCTTTAGCTTGGTCCATATGTACAATTCGATTTTAAAGTTGAGAAGTCACCTCACGTGCATTCATGAGAATCCCTAGTGAATTGGGATTTAAAAATAAAGAAATGGGGCCTAGTAAAGTAAGTAACTTTATTTAATTTAGTAAATTTAGTAAATTTGCGTTGTCCAAGAAAGTTGGTCCAAAGGAGTGATTTCTGCTTCCAAATGAGTAGCAAAGACAAGTCTAAAAGTTTCTGGTAACTGTGGCCTATTGTTGCTTTTTATGCTACATTGGAAACTGGTTCTGCATTATCGATGGGTTATTATCCCTTTTGGAATGTTAGTCTGCTGGCTTATATCCCTATACCAGTTAAAATGGTTTTTACAGGTGTAAGTTCTCAAGGTCATGGTTGCTTTTCATTTACTGTGTATAATCCAGTCTTTGTTCCCAACGCACTGAAGTCATTGTCAAGGTGGCTGGTTCCCAAGGCACTTCATGCTAGAGCAGAATCAGACATTCCTGGTCATTGATGAGACTCTTGGTGTCCTGTACTGCCAAGGGACCTCAGTTTACTCCAGTTAGGACTATTGGAGAGGGGAACCACACATCTATGCTCATTTAGAGAGGCAGGGTAAATGGAACTCTGGGGAAGTGTGGCAGCTGCTATGGGAATGGACTCATCTGTCACATCACTGAAGGTCAGCATCGGCTAGAACCCAGTCACTTGGTATGAAAGTAGACGTACTTGAAATCAAACAAACAAACAAACAAACAAACAAACACTGCAGCACCCTGTAGGTACGCTGATGTGAAGAGGCTCTGCGGTGCACCACGGAGGCGTTCTGTGTCTTTGAAGCTGTGCAGTGCATGGAGGGTTTTGTCCATGCTCTGCAGTTCCAGAACCTACAGAGGGCAGGCCATGTGTCCCGCACCCAGGGGAAGGTCATCAACTTCTTGTGGTGGATCGGGCACTCCTACTGAGAGAGAACTGTGTATAAACCCTCTCGGTAAATGAGAAGGGGCCTGTATTTCTTAGACAACAAGAAATATTGGAAGATTGTTTGTTACCTGCCAAAACTCACAAATCCCTCAGTTTCAGCTACAGAATCAGGGGTGAAGGAGTGAATGCAACACCTGAAAGGCATTTCTTGTAATGATGAACTTCCAGGTAGAAAAATGGAAGCTCCTTTGTGCATACGTGGTAATTCCAATACACAGGAGTGAACTGCTGCTAAATGACAATTTAGAAAAGAGGTAAAGTGCACTTGGCAACAGGATAGGGGTCTTTGCCAACATTCACAGTGATTTCAAAAGGGTTATTCGCAGAGCATTGTCTAAGATGCACAAACGACTCAAGACTGAGCTTTCTCTACAAAGGAGGAGTAGGTGGGGGGGGGCGCGGGATACTCAGATAAAAATGCAGGATTCTTAGGGTGACAGTAATGCCAAGGTTGTAGTCAATATGCCACATGTGGATATAACATAGGAATCAGATGGGACCAGTATCTAAGGCCTCAGATATCTATACATCCCAATGCAAACTGTGGAAAAAGGTAGTATATTCCAGCAAATACAGAAATATATCACAGGCATTTTTTTTTTGCCACCTGCAAGCCATCTATAAATACTTGATAAGACTTCTTTTATTTCAAAGTATAATGTTTTTGTCAAAAGCAGATGAAAAAGAGGGCAGAATAAATTGCATTCTGTGGTTTTTAAAGGTATACTCATTCGTTTGCCTATTTAAAAAAAATGTTAAGCGATAACTGAGCACCACTCAATGTCAAATGCTGAGAACTGACATAGAAAAAACATTGGCTCTTTCCTCTAAATAATTCGAAACCAAATTGAAGAGATTCACGTAAGTTAAGAACATTATAATGGGAAGTCACATGGCAAAGAATAAAGGAAGAAGTCAAATGATTGTTGAAAACACCGTGAATCTCACGACCAGAACAAGGCACTGCTAACACAGTGTGCGGAGCTGTCCGAAAGGCCAGTGTTAGTCGTGACGGAGGCCCCTCCCTGTGCAGCCGGTGAACGCTGCATTTGGTCGAAAAGCTGCCTCCCTAATACATTTTCCCCATTTTAAAAATTGTGGTAAAATACGCATAAGCTAAAATTTACCATCTTAGCCAGTTTTAAGTGTACAGTTAAATGGTGTTAAATATGCTAATAGTGTTGTGCGGCCATCACCACCATCCATCTCCAGAACGTGGTGTTTTTATTTTGTAAAACTGAAATTCTGCACCCATCAAACAATAACTCCCCTTTTACTTCTCCCGTGAGCCCTGGGAAAGCACCACTCTGTTCCCTGCCTCTATGGATCTGACCACCCTACGTGCCTCAGAGAAGTGGGGTCACACAGCGTTTCATGGTGTAGCAGGTGTCAGAGTTTCCTTTTTTTATACGGCCGGATAATATTCCCTTGTATATATCTATCGCATTTTTCTTATTTATTTTTCTGTCAAAGGACGCTTCAGTTGTTCCCACGATTTAGCTATTGTGAATAATGCTGCTACGAACCTGTGCGTAAAAATACCATTTTGGGGCCCTGCTTTCAGTTCTTTGGAGTACGTCTCTAGACGTGGAACTTCTGGATCATATAGTAAATCTATTTTTAATTCTTCGAGGAACAGCAATAGCATTTCCCTCAGCAGCTGGGTGCTGTTTTACCTTTCTGCCACCAGTGCACCAGGGTTCCAACTTAATACGCATTTTAACTGTGTTGCTGACTAAAGTTTGTAAAAAGTAATTCAGTTTATAAATATTTATGAAACAGCACTATGTTTCCGATTCTGTCCTAAGCAGGGTCTAGCATACCAGAACCTATTTTTTAACACACAAAAAGTAATTATCAATATGGAAGTCACAGATAATTTAGGAAAAGTAGACGATTTGTACTCAAAATTCCTAATATTGTTAAAAATAGTAATATTTCTTCATTTATAATATACCCTAGAGAGCACAGAGTTTAAATTTGAGGGGGGAAATGAAGAGGATTCATTTATGGGGTACGCCGGGCAAAGAAAATCTCTCTTTTACATTTAATAACTTATTTTTGTTTATAGCTTACCTGTTCTAGAATGATTTTGAGAAAATTTACAAGAATAGACTTACTGAAATGAAAACACAGAATTAGAACTGTGGAAATAAGGACACAAAAATGCCAAGCAGAAGTTAACCTATGTGTTACAGTTCCACTTCAAATGTAGGTCTTCTTTTCCTCGGTGAAAAAGAAGACACAACTTGTTACCTGGTTCCTGCTATTGGGTACCAGAGGAACATGAAATTCTAAAACTTTCTTGGTCGAAGTGTGGTCCTTGGACCAGCGGCGTTAGCACCCATGGCAAACTGTTAGAAGTGAAAAATTGTCAAGTTGACCCCAGACCTACTGAAACAGAATTTGCATTTTAACCAGATCCCAGGTGACCGGTGTCAGCACTGCAGTTTGAGAAGCGCTGCTCTGAAACACACCTTCGCCTGCGGTCAGAAGCAGGAGGCCCTGAGCCAGACGGCAGGCAGCGCACCTGCAGGATTTCTTCTACAACACATGGAACAGGCAACTGAACATCCCTGTTTCTTACAGCGACGTTTGAAGTGATACAGGATGTAATAACAGAGCTAAACCTGCGTCTCGGGCTTCTGGCTTCCCGAATTGTGAGAAGATGAATTTCCACTGTCGAAGGTGCTCAGTCTGTGGCACTGTGGTGTGGTGGTCTGGCAAACGGTCAGACATGAACAGACCTTTCACCAAAGAGCATAGGAAAAGGCATTCAACATCACCAGCCGTTAGGGAAATGCAGATTAGACGACCACGAGACATCACCACACGCCTGTTTCGACAGCTAACAGAAAAAGCAGCGATAACACAAAATGCTGGCCAGGACAGAGGGTCTGGATCTCTCATCCATTGCTGGTGGGAATGCAAAACGATACAGCCGCTGTGAAAACGGTTTGGCGGTTTTATCAGCATAAACATGCACTTAAACTACCCCTACCATGGATACCTTGAGGCATGGCATGAAATAAATGCTCGGGAAAATAATTCATTTTTAAGCAAAAACACTTTAACATTTTTATGGGTAAGTGTGGACTGTTTCTTCTTACTGGCGTGGCAGAAATGCCTCCAGTGTGAGAGTGTTGTTTCTATAATTGCTTTCTTTCCAAGTAAATTCACCCCTCTGTGTCAGAGAATTTGAAATTACTTTGGTGTTTTGATAATCCCATGATTAGAGATAAAAACACTGTACTAAATTTATTAATTCTATTTCACAACATTTTCAGATTTGGCAAGCAAGTCTGGTTAACTCATAATTTCCATCAAATTTCAGTGTAAAGCTTGAGAAATTACAAGACATTCATCTCAGCCCTTGCCCTCTAGTACCTTTAGAAACCCCATGTTCCGCGCGGGTGACAACATGCAGCTCTCTTTGAACAAACATCCTCCTTAAACCTAATACATAGAATTTATGAGAAAACTTGCTCTACGCCCTGGGTGGGGCGGCACGGCTCTGGGCCCTCTGCGAGCGGAAGCCCTTGGCTGATGGCCATTTGCCCAGCGTTCCAGTGTACAGAGTCCGTTTATCAGAAACTGGTCTCTGGACCTGCTCACTTGGGAGCCGCTGCTGGTCAGGCAGGCGATACCAGGTGGAAGTGAGTGGGTTTTCCATAATGCAAGAGCTTGTCACAGCATTCCAGTTCAGGAATCTCATTGTTTAACCAGTACCTGAAGTCAGAATCTTTTGCAAGATAAATATTTAATCGTTTGGCTCTCTATCACAAACTCTCAACTGCTCCCCAACAAATTCCCCCAGCCTTTCTAAAAATAGATGCAATAAATATTGGTAGAACTGAACAGATATCAAATAGTGAGTGAGCTTTTCAATTCTGTACTTTAAATATGTGAAAAAGACCAGGTCGTGGAACTGGGAACTTCAGTGAAATGTCTAGGTTATTCTCTTTGGCTGAGTGTTGGAAATAGTGCAGGGGAAATATTGAGCTAAATCTCAGACTACATGAGTTTTAGTGACAAGCTCTGCTCATATCATGTCACCACAGTTATGTATATAACGTTTCCTATTTCTGAGTAATAATTGTAAAAGGTATAATTAAAAAAAATTAGAATATCTGCTTAACGTTAACCACCCTGAAATAAACGTGAGATCTAGCCCCCCCTCCGTCTCTCTCTGCCTCCATCTCTCTCTCCGTCCTCCTTCCCTACCTCTCTTTTTCCTTTTTCTAGTTGAAAAAGAACGGAAATGTTCTGTATACATTTGTGTTATATTTGCCTTTCACATGCAGGACAGAAAAAGCAGATACAGGTTTTAGAAATCTCATGGATTTCTAAAAATTTTTTTGAGATGACGTTCACATACATAAAATTTACCATTTTGAAGCGAATAAGTCAGCAGCATCTAGCACACGCAGAGAGTTCTGCCACCACCATCTCTATCTTGTGGCAAAACATCTTCATCATTCTAAACTAAAACCCAATTCTGCCTTGCCATACCCTTTAATGAGCATTAATCTGCCCTTTCTTTCTATAGATACCGCTATTCCAAATATGTTATATAAATGACATCAATCAATGAGTGACTTTGTGACTTCCTTCTTTCATTTAGCATGAAGTTTTCAAGCTTTCTCCATGTTGCAGTACGTGTTAGTACTTCATTCCTTTTCATGGGTGAATAGTTCATTCTATTTATATACCAGAATTTGTTTACCCATTCATCTATTCATGCACATTTGGGGCGAGTTCAACTTTTTAGATATTGTAAATAGTACCACAATAAATACGCTTGTACTTTTTTTGTTTGTTTGTTTTTAATCCTCACCTGAGGACATTTTCTCATTGCTTTTAGAGAGGGTCGGGGAGGGGGGACAGAGGGAGAGAGAGAGAGAGAGAGACAAGAGAGAAACATCAAATCGACTTGGTTTCCTTCTCATACACACCCCAACCAGGGATCGAACATGTAACCTGGGTACATGCCCTGACCTGGAACCAAACCGACAACCTTTTGGTGTACGGGATGACACTCAACCAACAAAGCTACACCAGCCAGGGCTGCACACATTTTTTGAGTACCTGTTTTCAGTTCTATCGGGTATGTACCTAGAAGTCAAATTGTTGGGTCATAGAGTAATTCTATGTTTAACTTTTTGAGGAACTGCCAAACTGTTTGCCACAGCGGCTGCACCATTTTTTATGCCTACCAGTAATGAACAAGGGTTCCCATTTCCCCGTACCTTGCCTACGCTTTCAGATGTGATTATTGTTATTACTATTAGCATCCAATTATGTGTGACATGACACCTTGTGATCTTGTAGCTGGTAGCTTTGCTAAATTTATTTAGTAGTTAGTAGCTCTAGGCATTTTCTTGTGGATTCTTTGGGATTTTCTATATTTAGGATCATACTATCTGTGAACAAAAGTGGTTTAACTTCTTTGCAATGTGGATGCTTTTTTCCCCCTTGCCTACTTACTCTTTCAGCACAGCCTTGGATAGCGGTGATGACAGTCAACTAACTTGCCTTGTTACTGGCCTCAGAGGAAAAGCTTTCGGTCTTCCACGTCGAATGTGGTGTTGGCTCTGGATTTTTCCCAAGTGCCTTTGTCACATTGAGGAAGGTTTTTCTTACCTTAGCTCTGAGTGTTTCTGTCATGACAAGGTGTTGTAGTTTGTCAAATGTTTCATCTCTATCAATTGATATGCTCGTGTAATTTGTTTTCCTTTCTTCTATTAATTTGGTGTATCATACTGACTTTTTTCATGTTGAATCATCCTAAAATTTCTAGGATCAATCTCAGACATGACAAATACTCCTTTAAAAATGCTGTTGGATTCACTTTGCTAGTATTTTTTAAAGGATTTTTGCATCGATATTCATGAGAAATATTGGTCTGTAATTTTTTAATTTGTAATGTCTTCGTCTAGATTTGGTATTTGATTGTATTAGTTTTCCAGAGCCATCATACAAAATGCCAAACTGGGTGGCTTAAATAACACAAACTTATTTCCTCACAGTTCTGGAGGCTGCCAGCGAGGCTGGTTTCTCCTGTGGCCTTCTCTTTGGCTCGCCTAGGGCCACCCCCTCGCTGCCTCTTCACGCAGCCTTTTCCCTGTGAATGTGCGTCCCTGGTGTCTCTTCCTTGTCTTATAAATCATGTTGGATTAGGACCCCACCTTAATGACTTTATTTTCACTTAATTACCTTTTTAAAAACCTTATTTCCAAAAGCAGTTACATTCTTAAGTAACAGAGGTTGAGGTGTAACATATGAATTTTGGAGAGACGCAATTCAGCCTATAACACAGGGTAATACTAACCTCATTGAATGAGTTAGGTAGTAATCTCTTCCTCCCTTCCTCCCTTCCTTCCCTCCTTCCTCCCTCCCTTCCTTCCTTTTTTTGAAAGAGACTGAGAGGAATTGATGTTAATTCTTCTTTAGACATTTGTAGAATTCAGCAGTGAACCTATCTAATTCTGGACTTTTTGTTGGAAAGTTTTTGATCCCCGATGCAATATTTTTACTTGTTTTAGATTTGTTTGTATTTTTCTATTATTTTCTTTAGTCAGTTTTGGTAACATTTATGTTTCTAGGAATTTGTCCATTTCCCCTAGATTATCCAGTTTGTTGGCATGTCATTATTCAAAGTGTTTTGTTTTTTTTTAATTTCTGTAAGGTCTGAAATAATGTCTCCATTTTAATATATGATTTTAGTTTATTTTTGTCTTCTCTTGTGTGTATATGTCAGTCAAGCTAAAGGTGTGTACATTTTGTTGATCTTTTCACATGATGAAAATAAAAACAAACAACTACTGCTTTTCTATTCTCAATTTCATTTGTCTCCAATCTAATCTTCATTATTTTGCTCCTTCTGCTATCTTTGGGTTTAGTCTGTTCTTTTTTTCTAGTTCCTCAATGTGTAAAATTAAATTATTAATTTGAAATTTTCTTTTTAAAATGTGTTTACAGCTATAAATTTCCCTAAGCACTGCTTTCACTGCCATAAGCTTGGTATGTTGAATTCTTTTATTCATCTCGAGAGGTTTTGCAATTTCTTTGTGATTTCTTTGACTCATTTTTTACGAGTGTGTTGTTTAATCTCCACATATTTAGAAATGTTTCCATTTTCTTCCTATTGTTGATTTCTAGCTTCATTCTACTGTGGTGAGAGAAAATACTTTGTAGGATTTCAAAAAATTTTAATTTATTGACTGGTTTTGTGGTCTGATATATGGTGTATCCTAGAGAATTTTTAATTTTTTAAAAAATTTAATCTTTATTGCATTTTTTCCATTTTGTACTTGAGCCGACTGTGTATTCTGCTGTGGTAAAGTGGAGTTTTTCAATCTATGTCTGTTACATGTAGTCGATTTATAATGTTTAAATACTCTTTCCTTATTGATCTTCCATCTCAATGTTCTATCTATTATTGAAAGTTATCTATTGAAGTCTCCAACTATTCTTGTAGAACTTTCTAGTTCTTCAGTACTGTTGGTTTGCTTTATACATTTTGGGACTCTCTTGTTTGGTGCATATGATCATAATTGTTAGTGAGGTCTTTAAAAATTGGCCCTTTTACCTAAAAAATATCCTTATTCGTCTCTTGTAATATTTTTTACTTAGGGTCTATTGTCTGTTATGAGTATAACTACTTCAGCTTTCCTGCAATTATCACTTACATGGAATATCTTTTTCCAGGTTTTCACTTGCAACCTGTTTGTGTCTTTGGATCTAAAGTGATTAACTTTTAGACAACATATAGTTGGAAATTTTCAAAATTCATTCTGACAATTTGTGCCTTTTGATTGAAGAGTTTGATTGATTTCCATTAAATGTACTTACTGATAAGGAAGGACTTGATTTTGCCCTTCGTTATGTCTCTTGTAAGTTTTGCTCCTCATTTCCTCCATTACTGCTTTCTCTTCTGTATAATTGTTGTTATTATTTTGCAATGAATCACTCTGATTTCTCCCCTTTTTTAAATATTTTATTTGTGTTTTCCTTGGTTTTTGCTTTTAACATCCTCTGTTTATATCAATCTAATTTGAATTTATACCAACGTAACTTTAACAGTATGCTGAAACTTTGCTGATATAGAACTCATTCGCCCCTTAGGGTTGTTGTTGCCACAAATTACACTTTTACATGTTGTGTGCCCAATAATATATTTATGATTATCTTATGCATGTATCTTTTCAATCAGGTAGAAAGCAAAAAGTGAAGTATAAATCAAAAACAAAATACCAGCTTTTATAATTGCCCATATGATTAACTTTACTGGAGAGCTTTATTTCTTCGTCCACAATTGAGTTACCCTCTTTTCATTTCAGTATGGTAGGCTAACTCCCTTTAGCATTTCTAATGGGGTATGTCAAGTGGTAAGGGACTTCTTCGCTTTTTGGTATTTTTCTTTAACCTGCGAATGTCTTAATTTTTCCCAATTTCTGAGAAAAATTTTGCTGAATATAAAATTCTTAGTTGACAGGATTTTTTCCCCTTCCGCATTTTAAATGTGTGATCCAGTTGCTTTCTGGGCTGTGGGCTTCTCACGGGAAGGAGGCTGTTCATCTTATTAATGATTCTTCAGAGATGATGAGTTACTTCTCCTTTGCTTCTTCCAAAATTCTCTAAACTTTATGGTCTATAGATCCCTATTGTTCCTCAGATTTGGAAAGCTTGGGCCATTATTTCTTTAACCATTCTCTCTATCTTTCTCTCTCTCTCTCCTCCTCTGGTGCCCCCAGGCTGCGTATGTTGGTCTGCCCGACGGTCTGCCACAGGCACCTTAGGTTCTACTTACTGCTATTAATTCTTTTTTTTTTATTTTATATATGCCTCAGACTGGGTACTTTAAACAGTCATGTACTGATTTCATCGTATGCCTTTTCAAATCTGCTGTCGAACATCTCTATTGTCTTTATAATTTTTTTTATGTAATAGGCTAGTTCTTACCCTGTAGTTTTTAATGAGTTAGTAAGCAGCATTCTTTACCTTTTAGACAGTGGGTTATGTGAACAGGTCTGAGGTTCCCCAAGTTCAAAACATACAATCTTTTTTCCATCCTTTTGATGATTACTCGTCCTCCTGGTGAGAACCAGGTTACCTGAGTTTACTTGAAGCTAATGAAAATTCATTTAACTTCTGTGAGTCTCAGTTTTCTCCCTTCTACTAAAGCTGCATCAATTTATGAAGAAGATGAAAATTCTAAATGTTTATGTATCTAAACACTTTGTTTAAAAAATGATACACAACTTGACAGAAATGAAAAGGGAAATAGAAAACTCTACTATTGCAATGAGAGATTTTAACATTCTTTCAATAATTAATAGAATAAGACTATAAGTAAGACTATAAAAGATTGCAGTAAGTCTATCAACAAAATTTGCTTAATTGACATTTGCAGGAAACTACCCAAACAGCAGCAAAGTATACATTCTTCTAAGTCTATGATGAAATACCTTATAAGATAGGCCATACACTATAATACAAAGCAAGTTTAAATACATTTAGAAGGACTGAAATCACTGAGTACACTCTCTGACCACATGAAATTAATTTGGAAATTAATAAGGGAATGATATCTGGAAAATACAGTAACATCTGGAAATTAAATAAGGACTTTTAAATATCCATGAGTCAAAAAATCATGAGATATAAAAATATTTTGAATAAATAATAATAATAACACAATATATTTGTGGGATTCTGCTAAGTTATTTTTAGTAGTTGTAGCAAAAACAAAAACTTTAAACAATTAATTATGTTAGCAAAGAAAAACAAGTTTAAAATCAATTATCTAAGCTTTCACCTTGAAAAACTAGAAAAGGAAGTGCAAATTAAGCCCTAAATAAGCAGAAGGAAAAAGATAATAAAGCTAAGAGAATAACCTATGATACAGAAAAAACAGTTAAAAAATGGAGAAAGTCAGAAAAGCCAAAGTTTGATTCTTTGAAAGGATTAATTAAATTTATAATTTTCTTCAAGACTAATCAAGGGAAAAGAATACTCCAACACCAATATAAGGAAGAAAACATATATCCAATTTCTACAGGCATAACAATGATGAAGAGGCATAAAAGGTGGAACACTAAGATGAAGAAAACATTAAGCTATTAAATTTGAAAAATTAGATAAAATGGTCACATTTTTGTAAAAAAAATATCATAACTAACATAGGGATGAAGAGAAAATCTAACAGTGTTTTACCTTTTAAAGAAATTACATAGTTGAATTTTTTTCCTACAAGGAAACCAAAAGCCCAGAGAACCTTACTGATGAGTTCTATCAAACATTTAAGAAAAATAATTAGTTTTACATAAACAATTTCAGAAACTAGAGGAGCTAGTAGGCATACTTTCCAATTCATTTTATGAGAAAAATATAATCCTGGTAACAAACCCCAGGCCATTGCAAGAAAAAAAAAAAAGATCAATATCCTTAATAAAGAGAGAGATGTAAAAATCATAACAAAATTTTAGAAAATAAAGTCTAGCAATTTATAAAAAGATTAATATATCGTGGCAAAGTAGAGTTTATCCAAGGTCTGTAAGGTTGGTTAAACATTTTTTTTTAAAATCAATCCATGTAATTCACCATATTAACAAAATAAAAAAATAAAACGATCATTTCAATAGATGTGGAAACAGTATTTGACAAAGTTTAACATTCATCCATGATAAAAACTCTCATCAAATTAGGAAGGAAACTTCAATTTGATCAACAGCATGCAGAAAAAAATTCTGCAAATAAAATTGTATTTAATGGTGAAGTACTGGATAGTTTTCCCCCACGGTTAGTAACAGTGAGAATGTCTGCTGTCACCACTTCTGCTCAACATTACGTTTGAGGACCTAGTCGGTGCAATAACATAAGACAAGAGTAAGACATAAATACTGGAAAGTGAATAATCGTTATCTTTAGGCAATATAAGCATATGTACATATATATGTATATATGTATGTGTATTCCAAAGGAATCTACGAAATATATAAGAGCAATTGCATTTAACAAGTTTGCAAGGTATCTGTTCAGTATACAAAAATTAGTTGTATCTGTATAAACCATCAAAAAACAAGTGATAAATTTAAAAATACCATTCACTATAGCATCAAAAGTATTAGTAGTAATAAATTTAATAAAAAGTATGCAAGATCTCTATACTAAAACCTACAGAATATGTTGGCAATATGGAGATATCTGCTGTGTTTATGATTTGGAAGAATTATTATAGCAAAAATATCAGTTATTCCCAAGTGGATCTAGAGATCCCCCAGCTTCCCAGTCAATATCTTAGTAGTCTTTTTTTTTTTAGAAATTGATAAGCTGATTTTAAACACATATGGAAATTCTATTTGAAAAAGAATGGAGTTGGAAGACTTATTCTACCTTACTATAAAACTTACTATGGTAACCAGGCATAGTGGTAAAAGCATAAGCAAAGACAAATTGATCAATGGAACAGAATAAAGTCTGGTAACGGAAGCACTTACAGAGTCAATTGACTTTTGACAAAGGAGCCAAAGCTGTTAAAGGAAGAAAGGAAATCTTTTCAGCAAATGATACTGGAATAATTAGATATCCCTACAGAAAAATGGGTTGGTAAGGAGTTAGAATATAAAAAAAGTGATAAATTCAATAATTCAATAACAGCTGTCTTTTTAAAAAATGTAAAACAGATAGAAAAAAAACTCAAACTACATGTATAAGGTAATCCTTTGTTGATGCCCTGAAAATTAATCTGACTCCCTGATTTAAACCGATGACTTTCTAACAAAATATAAGTGACTCCAACAGACTCAGAAGACACTGGAGATCTAATAGACCAACTGCCATAAAAGAGAAACTGAGGAACTTTTGCTATTACTTAAAAAAAAAAAAACACTAACCAGGCAAAATTACAGATGTATTCAATTAAGTGTTTAAGGACCAGATAAAATTAATTGAATGTTTGATAACATATAAATAGGATAAAATATTATAATCTATTTTAAAATCTAGCATTATGTTAAATCTAAAATCTGAAAAATATAGCACAAAACAATAAAAGCAAAGGGCAATGTCATTTATATGAATTTTGACTTAAGAAATATGAAATTTAATAGCAGAAATTGGATTCCAGCAATATTTATAGAGAAAAATGCTCTCTAACAAACTGATGTTCTTTCTAGGAATACTATGGTTCAATATTAGAAAGTCAATTGAAGGGGTCAATACTTGGACATCCATTAATATTATTAGAGATGAAGAAGCAAATGATTATTGAGATAGGTGACAACAATGTAATGTGTTTGATAAGATTTGACATCCACTCCTGTTAAATTAGGAATAGATTCATATTTTCTTAAATGCAGAATTGGACCAGCTCCTAATTGCTACCTGTGAGCATGGCACTGATTAGGTTCCCAGATATCAATATCTATCTATCTATCATCTATCTATCTATCTATCTATCTATCTATCTATCTATCTATCTATCTATCTGTCTATCTCTTATAAAGGAAAGAGGGATGATGGGGGTAAAGGAAGCCAAATACTTGGTGATGGAAGATGATTTGACTTCAGGTGGTGGGCACACAATGTCATATACAGATCATGTTCATAAAAAATGTACCTTTGAAACATGCATGATCCTATTAACCAAAGTAACCTCAATGAATTTAATTAAAAACCAGCAAAATTAATATCTGAGAACCTAATCAGTGTCATGCTCAAAGGTAACAATTAGAAGCCGGTCCATTAAAGTCAGAAAAGAAACAAAGACCTCAGTCTCCTCACTAGTCAACATTGTTCTGGCCAGTGTATGGAGCTAAAAAATGAAAGAAATAAGGGGAATAAATTTAAAAATAAGAGGCAAAATTATCTTTATTTATAAATGACAACTGATAGAAAAAAATCAACTGGTAGACTATTAGAAATCAAAGAATTCAGAAAATTGGCCAAGTTTTTAAATTATCATTAAACAATCGTGTCCTACATAAATAACCATGTAGAAAATATAATGGAAGGAAAGATCTGTCTAGAAAAGAGTAAAAATAAATTTAACATGTACATATGATCACTATGAATGATATGTTAAAACTCTGATGAAGGACATAAAAGGCATCTTAATAAACAGAAATAAATCTTATTCTTAAAAAAGAAAACCAAGTATTTGAAAAATGTCAATCATCCCTTAATAAATTAATGCAGTAGCAATAAATAAGCAAAAAAAAGATAAGAGTTGGTTCTGAATCAATATAAGCTGATTCAAAATTTTAAATGAAAAAAGTAAATGTGCATGAATAGCTAGCTATTTTTTCTTGAGTCTCATAGGGTTTATTTTATCAGACATAAAAATACATTATATTTTAGGTACTATAATCACTAAAACTTTTTGGTACTGGAATATGAAGAGAAAGATCAATTTAATATAAACCTACAGGTAGATGCAAATGAATTTGGTAATCTGGTTCTTGATAAAGATGTTACTTCATATTATTTAAGAGTGATCATTCATTCAGTAAATGAGACGGGAATGATTGGTAAATAATCCAGGGGAGTGGATAGATAGCTCAACCACAACCTCATTCCAAAATAAAACCCAGATGGGCCAAAAATTTTTAAGTAAAAATAAGGTACTAGGGGAAAAAATGGATATTATTGTTAACCCAGCTATTTTTTTAGAAATTTGCATTAAAGGTGCATTTTGTCCGTGATAATAAAGATGCATGTTCAAGAATTTTTATTGTAGTTCTGTATGTATTAGCAAAAGCCTGCATAAGTGTAGTACCTCAGTAGGTTAATTTTAAGAAGGGTACGGTCACGTAATGGAATCTAGTTAGCTCTGAAAGAATGACACACACACCACACAATGTCCGCAATAAGTGAAGTGGAAAAGGCGAAGTACAGAAGAGTGTGTTTAGTCTCTTCTTGTTGTACACCAAGAATCACACAGATGGCCATGTCTTTATGTCTGTCTATGGGTGCAGATGCCAAGTGGAGAAGTGGTGTAAGTGTGTGTGTCTTGGTACCTATAAAAAAAGAGTATAGATAATGGTATGTTTGTATATGCATGGAACTTCTCTGAATAAATACCAGACTGTTAGGACTGAGTCTCTGGAGGAGACCTGGAGTTCCAAGGTGGGTGGGTGGCTTTCATTTTATAATATTAATTTCTGTGTCATTTGAGTATTTCAAGTATATATATGAGGAAAAAAATGGTTTTTAAAAATAATATAAAATCCAAAGTAAATTAGGTATTAACCAAGAGCCTGAAGGGTTCCCCACAATTAAAGTATAAGAAAATGTGACAAATACTTTGCCTGTTTTCAATTTTTTTAATTTTTGAATTTTTTGCTTGTTTATTCTGGTTCTTAGCTATGTTCCAAATGGCTGAACTTGTCAGGCAGGACATTCCAGAAAACTACGTATGTACTGTATGTTACAACACTATGACACATGTTGAGATACGTTTTCAGAAGATTCAGTCATACATTTATCCAACAAACTATTGCTGAGAAACTCTCGTGTTCCAGACGCTGCTCTCCAAGCATCTGGATGGACCAGAAAAGAAACCTGAGGTGACATCAAGCGTCCCTGTGGGCTGAGGGTCAAAATCTCTAAGACTAGGGTGTACATGTGCTTTAGGAGTTTACACTTAACCAAAAAGACTTGGGGTATATCAAAATGGTTAATCAGTATTCATTTTTTAAAATTCATCCACAGTATTTATTAACTACAGTGCTAGGGTTAGAAATTAATAGCGATTCGACATTAAAGAGGAGGCATGAATTTCTACCCAAGTTTTGGCATTTTAAAATACCTTGCTTCAAACTTATTGAATAGGTTACAGTGAGCACCCGAAGCTCGCATCAGGCTGCAGGGAGTGCATGACGGTGCAGCCACGCCAGAGATTTGTTTGGCAGTTTCTTTTAAAGTTAAGTGTACTGTCACCAAAAGACCCAACAATGCCACTCGTAGGCGTTTACCTAAAGGAACTAAAAAGTCCATTAAAAAAACACATATGTGCACAAATGCTTTTAGCAGCTTTATCCATATTAGCCTCAAACTGGAAACAATCCAAACATCCACCCACAGGTGAAAGAATAAATAAGTTGTTCTATATCCACCCAGTGGAACACTACCGAGCAATGAAAAGGGGCTACTGATACATGCAAATCACGGAGGAACCTCCAAAGCACTATGGCCAGTGGAAGAAGCCAGACACAAAGAATGTACACCGTATGATTCCATTCATAGAACATTCTAGAAAAGATAAGTCTACCCTAGAATGACAACAAAGAAACCAGTGACTGCCTGTAAAAGGATTTGGGAACTTCCTGGGGGTGACACAACTGTTCCACAGCTTGAATGTGGTATAGTTTCCTAGGTGTATACATTTGGCAAACTCCTCAAACTGGAAACTGTAACTGGGTACATTTTATTGTATGTAAACGACACCTTGTTAAAGTTGATTTTGAAAGAAAAACAAAGTGAGTAGGAAAAATGTCATTACACAAGATTTTCTATTTTTGATGATGCATTTAAAACAAGTCAAAGTCCTGGTAGATCTATGAAGAGAAGACAACACCTAGACCACCCAGGAAAGGCAAGTACAAATTTTGAGTGGTAAAACTGGAAATGAGTAGCAAATAAAATACATCACATGGGAATAGCCTGATATTTCAGCAGTAATCAAGGAATAGAGGGAAAGACAATCCCCACCTGGTGTGAATTCCTCTGTGGCCGTGACTCGCTCTGCTTCCAGCCCCAGTGCGGAGGACCATGGCCTCTCTGAGGCTCCGTGCACACGTGGGGGCGAGCAGTACGCAACGACAGGGGACAGAGGGATCCCAGGCGCAAAACCTTCTGCTGTGGCTGTGCAGAGGAAGAGAGAAGGGCCTGTCTTATGTCTCCATCTGCTCTGGGCTGGCAAGAGCCCTACTAGAGAGCTGTGCTCGGCAGCCCGACTGTGCTTATGATTTGTAAATAAAACAAAGTCAAACAACTGCAAGCAAACAGTGTGTGGTGTGTCTGCTGCCCGAATTCAACCACAGAATCGGGGAAGGCTGGGTGTGTTCGGAAAGCAAAGGTCTCTGAGGTCGGCATAGTATTCTAGTTTAGAAATCAAGGACCCCGGTCTTCCCTTTGAAAATGAAACTGCTCCCTGTGCAAAAACAGACTTAACATAAATAATGCAGCGGCCCCGCTAGAGAGGCCCTCCACTGCTGGTGGTCCCCACACACTCGCTGTCTGGCATTTCATGTACGTTTCAAAACCAGAGTCATTTTAAGCCACATAAATCTGTCACTTCAGTTGAATTTGTATATCACCAAATCCCTCACTAATTTTTCAAAGATTATCCGCTGCCCAAATGAAACCCAGGCTCTCTGATCCAATGGGCTTTCCTGGGTTGTCATATCACCCATGTCGCTGCTTGTATTTTTATTATGTGAATGAAAATTCTCCAGGAATGTTGAACACAGCTCAGGGTTGCTAAGACTTCATAGAATATTCAGGAAACCAAATTATACTGGACGTTGCCGTAATACTCCTTTCTTCCAGATCCACCGAAAGGAAGGCATGCTTGTTTCACACTGGTTGCCACCATTATCTTAATTAAAATTACAGACACATCTCTGGCCAGGTCAGCTGGTTGGGGTGTTGTCCCACACACCAGAAAGTTGTGGGTTCAATCCTCAGTCAGGGCACAGACCTAGGCTGCAGGTTCAATCTGTGGTCGGGGTGTGTACAGGAGGCAATCAATCAATGTTTCTCTCTCTCTCTCTCTGCTTTCTTCTCTCTCTAACATCAATGAAACATACCCTCTGATGAAGATTTAAAAAAATGACAGACTCAATCTTACCCGCTACTGGCATCCATGGGCTTGTCTCCCTGGAAACTCGGGTTCCCTTCGCGTCCCTGAGGACGTATACACAGACCTCCTGAGGTCCATCCTTTTGGTTTCCCCACTACCCTCTCTCCTCGCTCCACTTACAAGTCCTGGCTCCCTGGAATGCGTTATCAGTTTTTTAAAAAAAAATTAATTATATCACTAAAATTATCTTATTAAAACATTGCATCCTAAATACATCAACATTCTAAGAAGGCATTTAATTTTCAAAGGGAAAGAGCCTTTTCCAGCACTCGGTGTCTGCTGTTCTGGATCTCTACCTGTCACCTTGCCGTCACCGTGTGGACTACGTCTTCGGTAACCTGACTCATCTTCAACACTGTCTTCGCACAGACTTCAGATCCCAGAAAATCTATCTCAAGTATGTTATGGTGCTGTCTCTCACGTTTTCGTAAATGAGTTAACTGTCTTACTAGTTACCTCCCATTCTCTTTTCCAGAGCCACCGCTCTGTTTGCTCTTGCTACCAGGTACTTCTGTCCCATTTTGTTCACTACCTTCTGCCCACCATCTACTGGATGTCACTAATTCTGTGAGGCATGACTGCCATGCCTGACACCCTCCTATGCACACGCATCTGCCAAGCACCACTCTCTCCCTCTTCGTGTGCCAGCTCTGCCCTGGATGTGTGATGCAGTGAGTGGCAGGTCTATCTTTTGTATTACACTTTGCAGGAAGGGACTGATCTAATACTATTTGTGCTTCATTCTCTTAAAAGGTCTTATTTGACTGGCTTATTCTGGTTAATCTATTGTCACCTCATCAGCCAAGTATTCAGATATGAGACTAATAGCAAACTTGGTGTAGCTGAGTGATATTCTATTAAGTTCAGAATAGCACTGCTTATTCTGTAGTGATGTGGACATTTAAAAAAGGTTTTCAAGGGATCCACTTTCCCTGGCTTCTCCTTCCCTTAGTATAAGCTCTTACTTATACTAAGCATTCCTCCTTTCCTCAGGCAAACTGACATCTGGTTGACCCAGCAAGAGAATACTGACACGCGTGAATTCTGGAAGTCTGTTCAGCTGAGGTGAAAACTGAGACAGCCACTGTGCCTCTGATCGATGGGATCTTTAAGCTTGGTAAGTTTTCGACTCAAACATATCATGAAATTAAGTTGACATAAAGGTAAGTGTTCTATTTTCTGAATGTAGTTAACCACTTTTAGGTTTGAAACTTGACATTCCTTCCAGAATTGTAGTCCAGATGTTTGATCATTTTATTTATTTTCCTTTTTTTCTGAGAGTAATGGGAAGTCTTTCAGGTGTTTTGGGCACAGAGTTGACAATATCAAACTGACAGTGTGCAGCGGTCTGTCTGGCTGCTGTGCGGTGATCTGATCGGAGAGAAGGCAGGCGAAGCGGGGAGACCAGTCAGGAGGTGTTGGCCATTGTCCAGGAGGGATGATAAAGAGTTAGGGCAGAGTGGTGACAGTGGAAGTGAAGAAAAGGTGTAAGAAATATAAGAGATTTGGGAGATGTGAAGTAGATTTCTTGTGCGCAACTGTCTTAGTCAGCTCAGTCGCCCTGAAAGAGCACCGTAGACTGGGGGGCTTAAATAAAGGACATTTATTTAACGTTCTCACATTTCTGGAGGCTAGAAGTCCAAGATTTGGGTGTCAGTAGGGTTGGGTTCTGGCGGAAGCCCTCCTCCTGGCCTGCAGATGGCCACCTTCTCATTGTGTCCTCATGTGGAAGAGGGAGGGATGGAGAGAGGGAGGATGGTGGGGGGGAGAGACAGAGAGCATGAGCTCTGTGGTGTCTCGTTTTTTCTTTTTTAAATTTTATTTTATTTTTAGACAGAAGGGAAAGGAGGGAGAAAGAGAGGGAGAGAAACATCAATGTATGGTTGCCTCTCGAGTGCCTCCTACTGGGGACCTGGCCCGCAACCCAGGCATGTGCCCTGGCTGGGGAATTGAACCCGTGGTGTCTCTTTATTTAAGAACATTAATTTTATCAAAAAGACCTCACCCTCACGACCTCATCTAAGCCTAATTGCCTTCTAAAGCTTCCATAGCCAAATACCATCATATTGAGAATTAAGGATTCAACATATGACTTTTAGGGAGGGAACACAATTCAGTTCATAGTGGCACATGTGTGTACACATACATGCATGTGGACACACACACACACAGAGTCCAGACCTGGAGTCTTGGTGACTGAAAGCCCTTCACTCGTGCAGATGGGGGAGAAATTCTCTAGGTTTGAAAACCGACATGACAGTCCATGGGGGTAGAGGTGACGGACTCGCACATAATTAGCAAGTGAGGTTACTTCTTCCCATTAAGTCTCAGTAGAATGAGTTAATAAAATGCACTTTGAAGAACTTGAGAAGTTGGAGATAGTATATAGTGAGGACATGTTTGAGAATTTGATATATTATAAGATATAAATGGCTGTCACATTGTAAGGCTGATGTTCTGTATGTTTTCTAAAAAAACGGAGAGTCAGAGAATAAGAATTTGTTAGTGTTGACCCAACATTCTCTTCAGATCACTAGATAATGAGTCACTAGAAAAGTACTCTGTATTTAAACATGGGTAGTGCCCATAACTTCAATTTTTAAAAATGGCCAAAATGGCTAGTTTAGCCATATATATTGAGAGTCAGTTCTGTGCCAGACACTCTGCTGAGGACTTGGGACCCAACGTGAACAAAAAAGACCTAGACTTAGCCTTCATGGAGCTTTTAGTATATGCATGAATGCAGATTTTCAATTAGTAGGTTCAAGTAAAAAAAAAAAAAGTGCTATGAAAAAGGAAGGATGAGGTGGCCAGGAGCCTGTGCCAGGAGGAATTAAACTAGTCTGGTGGGTCAGGCAAGTCGTCTTTGAAGACGCAACCATTTGCGTGACAGTTGGAGGATAACTAAGACTGATATGGGTGCAAGTTAAAAAGAAGAGGATTTCAAGCAAAGAAAAGGGTATTTCTTGCCCTTGTGTTCTTTGGACACAGGGTATGGCTTCTTTGAGGAAGTAATAGGAAAGCAGGGTGACTAGAACGTAGAGTGGAAAGGGGGAAAACGGTCCAGGGGGAGGCTGAGGAGATGGACAGGCAACGGAACACGGATGGGCTTGGAAGCCATGTTAAGAATGTCGGACTTTTCTGAAGGCGATAAATAGGAAGCTAATGAAAAGCTGCAAGCCGAGAGTGTCGCGCTCAGATTTCCTGATCTCCAATCAAGGAATGACGATGACAAAAGCTGTGAGGGAGTAAAAAAGTCCTAAAGGTATCACGAAGAGTGGCGACCACCTTGAGCCCTGAGTTTTGAATGAAACAAATTGCTGGGTTGTGACTCAAAGGAGGGGCTACCAAGAGACACTGATAGGAGGAAGTGGGAGATGCCCTATCCAGATGTAAAGGCACTTTTAGGCCTACAGATTAATAAATTAACCCCAAATCCTAGGACGCTTCGTACAAGATAAATGGACTGGTAATACACCTATAGGTTAGAAATCTCTATGTTGCAGATAACAGAAACCCCAATACTCTGATCGGTTTAAAAATAATTAAATTAATTGGCTCAAGTAATTGCAAGGCCAGAAATAAGGCATTCTCCAAAGTCACCTGAATCTGTGGCTTCGGCTCCGCTTCCGTGCAGTCCCCTCAGGCGTGCCTTTCTGCGTGTCCTCCGGGCTTGCTCTCCGGGGGAAGACAGCGGCGGTGCGGCATGCAACACCTGGAGGAGAGGACGCCGGCTGCTGCACCGGGGCTCAATGAAAAGAGGAGAAACGTATCTCCCCCAAACCTGGGGCAGACTCTTCCTCACAGGAACCTGATTGGGTTGCATACCCATTTTTGAAACCATCTCTGCGATTAGGGGATTTCCACATACTGATTGGCTCAAGCCCGAGGCGCTGTTCCCAATTACTGTGGCGAGGCTGATAGTCCGGGCAACCAATCAGAGATGGGGAAGGGTGACCATTCCCCGGAACACCTGGGCTGATGGGGGAGGGATGGGCACGTAGACAAATCAAGGTCCTATTAGGAAGGAGAAAGAGAGGAATGGATTCTAGGTAGAAACCGGCAATCGCACCAGGGGTCAGGGAACCTCACCTGTAAAGGGGCCGATAGTAAATACTTTAAGCTTTGTAGGCCATGTGGTACCTGTAGCAGCTACTCAACTCTGCCCCTACAGTGGGAGCGCAGCTAGAGATGCTATGTAACTAAGTGGGCACGGGCATGGCTATGTTCCAGGAAAACTTAATTTACAAAAGTAATTCAGATTTGGCCCTTGGTTCCTAGTTCTTTGATTCCTGACCTATACTATCTTATATTAACCCCTCCACTTTGGCCTTCTCTAGATTATTTTCCATATGAAAATTTCCCTTCACGTTCATTTTTAACCTTATTTTCTTTAGATATAAAAACGCCAGGGTCAGGTATGTGTGGCGGTGGGTAAAGGAGTTATAAGGGAGCAAGACAAACTGTATTTTCCGCCCGGGCCCTGCACCCTGTGGGTAGGTTCCCTCCCGTATGGAGGGCTGCTTTGTCATGCTATGACATTTTCAGATGGTGTTATTTGAAAAGCTTCAAACTTAATCCAAATAAAGAATGTAGACCTCTTTTCATATTCATTGCCTTGCACACCAACAAAGCTTTAGATATTTTGCTAAATGTGGAATTGGACATGAGTCATATAATTTTTACTAGAGGAGTCAGAGCTAAATTAGAAAGACAAGACACAAAGACATTAAGGGGAAGTTAAAGGTGATAAATATGATATGTTGCTGAGGCTGGATATCCAATATTTGCACGTTCTTCCTGATTTTTTTTATACTGAAGTAGAGATTAGGAATTAAATTCAAAGAGGAGAAGGAGATGCATTTACTTTCAAGTTACAAGAAATAAAGAAAGGCTAAATGCTTTCCGACTGAGCACAGAAGTGCTCATTTTCTGGCTCGGTGTTTGACAAAAACTGATTACTGACTCACTTGCTTATTTCCTTCAGATTTCAGCCGAAAATGGAGAAAGTAAGGAGTCGCAAAATGGATGTTCAAGATCAAAAGGGCGGCTAAATCCGAAAGCCAGGACAGGGTAGGAGAGAAACGGGCAAATAATAGAAAAACAATGTTACATATAAGATGTTATGAAAGCGCTACATATAAAATGAGAGGATCAATAATACTGGTCAATCATTAGATGTCATTATTGGCTGAAAAGAACTATGGTGCGATGTGTTGCTCCACATTTAATATTTGAATAGGAAGGGTAGCAATGAAGAATGGGGAAATAAATCTCACTTGCAATAATTAAGAAAGTATATTTCTATATTTCTTCTCAACCTATTGACAAATTTAGGCTACGAAAAATAGTTTGTAGATGTTGTTTTTGATGAGATAACAATGAGGAGGTGCTTTCAATCCAAGTTACAACGAGGAAGCCTTTGCTTATTCCTGCCACTGTAGAGTTTTCCTTCCCTCCTTTTAATAATGGAAAGAATTAGATGTGAGGGGTGAGTCCCCTGACAGCTTTTCTCCGTGCTCTTGTCAAATGCAAATTTTTACTAAAATATGTCACAATAAAAAATTATGGAAGTCCGGTCAGCTTCCGTGAATACCTGGATAAAGATAATAATTCAGAGTAAAACTGAAAATTAAAATAAACAGGAGAAAAAGACACCAACACCTGGTATCTGCTGATTTAATTATAAAACATATGGACCAAATGAGTCAGACCCTACCCAGTCTTCAGCTTATGAAAACCCAAGCTTATGAAATTCAATGTTGATTTTACCAAAAAAGTAAGTTGCTTTTATTCCTCTCTCCCCTCCCACCGCTCCATCCTGTCTCAAGGATCTGTGACCTATCCTAATGAGAAAACAGAGCATACAGTCCTCGGACACCTTCAAGTGCATTCCAGGGGGCAAGAAAATTATTCTCCCTAATTTTACCCTCATCGTTCTATGGTCCTATAAATGTATATTTTTTAATTCAGGAAGAACAGTAGGCTGCAGAGGGTAGCTTGGGAGTGGCCCTGTCTATTCTCAGAGGTGTAATCTTCAAGAGTAATATAATCAAAGAAGGGATGAAAATGGGAAGCATTTTAAAGACTGTACATCTTGGAAATTTTCATTTTGCAAGTTCTGCCTCAGTTTAAAAATCCAACAACCAGGAGGAATGGAAAAAATATGCCCCTACTGAAGAACAGAAAAGAAAGTATGAAAATCCTCCAGAACTAGAAATTAGACTGAAGCATCAAAGTATTCCCCAAGCTCTAGACCCAGAAGTGGACTTACCATCTCAGTGGGTAGATAAGGAGACCTGGAGTCATGCACTCGCCTAGTCTTCATATGAGAATTCAGTCCAGGTAGGTTTTATCAAGGACATGAAGAGACCAGCATTCCTCCAAAAGTTTGAAAATGGGGTGTATTAAAATAATGCTCCAGGACAATATACAAGGATAGCATCCAGACACCCCAGGGGAAGCAGTCTGAAGATTACCTAATGTAGAATCAATGTGAAAAAAAAAATCGCAGAGCTGTTTAACTTTCTCAGTTTGGTTAAAGATGCCGTATTCTCAACATTGCATCAGAAAAAGAGAATAGATTGAGATAAAAGGGGGCTTGAGTTTGAGCAATGAAATTCAAGAAAGAGAAGAAGATGGAATTGCTTTCAAGACGTGGAAGCTGGGATATAGGAGGTCTGCAAGAAATTAAAGACATAGTAGTGGAATTAAAACCATCCTCAAAGGCAGTAAAGAACAAAAGAAAACAATGTCATGGCGCCCAAATTTGCAAATTTCCCTGAAAGGACATGACTCAGCTTCCACATTTTTCTGAGTCTTACTGTTACCATTCACCCTTAGCTCTCCATTCTTCACTTGCAGGTTTTGTTTTCTGCCCTCAAATTCACCAGCCTCTTCCCAGAGCCAAATGCTCCATCTACTTAGAATTCATTCCTTCCTGCTCTTCACTTGGCTGGGTTCAAATCCCAGGTCAGGCAATTTACCTGACCTCTTGGAGACTCAGTCTCCTCATCAATAAACTCAATTCCTAATAGAATTTCTTCACTCTGTTGACATGGAAATTAAACAAGATAATAAGTATAAATAGCTTAACAGAAAGCCTGGTATTTAGTAAGTATCGAATATATGTTAGGTGACAATAACACCAGGAATGTGGATGTTTATTTCTCTAATGTCTGCTTCACTCACTAGACTAATAATTCTCTCCATGCAGACAAAGATTTTGCCTGTTTAAAAAAAACTGTCTTTATGTATTGTGCACCTAAAAGATGTACAAAAAAGTATAAAAGTTAAAATTGAAACTATAATTTAAGGAGATTTCTTGAGTTTAAGAAAGAGTTGTCTGTACAGAGTAAGTCTCACTGCATTTCACTTAAATTCACACCAAGACAAATTCTAGAAAAATTTTCAACTGCATAGAAGAAAATTTGTCAAGTTTCTATATAAAGAAATAATTTTTTAAAAAAACCTATGAATAAGTACGTAAAAGTTAGGCTGGTGTCAAACTTCTTTAGTGTTACCCTAAAAGCAGACAACGACAGAATCCTCAAAGCAATTTTGAGAGAAAATGTTTGTGATCCAGGATGTTATATCCTGTCTGGCTTTTTTTTTAATTTAAATATGTGAAGGCAACAAAAAAACATCTTCAAATGAAAGGACTCAGCAAATATTAGGCATGTAGACTTCATGGGAAAAAAGGTCCTTGAAAAAGTACAACACAATTAAATGTTTGAAGCTGGAAAAATAATCATAAAGGTATTAGTGATGTGAATCAAAACAGTTAAAACTGAGAGATATCCATGTAATTGTGAATCTTTCATAACATAGTCACAAATAAGACTTGTCCTCACAAAAGAAGATAAATTATTTTAATGCAAAGTGCTATGAATAATGTAGATCTATAAAAGTATATTACATTAACAAAGCCTCTAATGTAAATGAGGAAAAGAAAATGTAGTGTTAAACATTTTGCTTAAATTAGGTGACTGAAATTATTGATTCTAATAATTTCCAAACTGTAGATTAAAGAATACATGTGAAAACTTAAAGGTCATCTATCAGAGAAAAGTAAAATAAAAAAGAAAAAAGAAAAACATCTGGTTATGGAATAAAAGAGAGTAAAGGGAAACAAGAAACAAACACAGAGACAAAGGAAAAAAGACATGGACCAAATATAGTACTTAGAAGAGTAACTGTAAATAAGATAAACTTACTTAAAAAAAGATTCTCAAAGATGTGGCATAGACAGACGTGGCTCGCCTCTTTGAACAGCCACATGAAAATAACAACTAAAATGTAGAACAACCATCACTCAGAAACATCTGAAATCGAGTTGACTGGAAGTCTGACAACTACAGAATTAAAGAAACCATATCCATCAAGACTGGTAGGAGGAGCGGATACACAGAATGGGCTGGTCTCTCACCTGTGTGTGATGGATAAAAATTTGGGAGGGATGTCTCAGGACAGAGGAGTCCCAGCCCCACACCAGGCCCCCCAGCCCAGAGTTCCAGTGCCAGGAAGATAAGTCCTCACAACTTCTGGGTGCAAAAAGCAGCAGAGATTGAATGGGTGGAAGAAACTTCTGGAGCCCCAAGAAGCTCCTGTTAAAAGCCCACACATGGACTCACCTACTCAGACTCACCCCCTCTGAGCTCCAGTGCCGGAGTGGCAGCTCGAAGGGCAGCAGTGGCATACCAGGACAGGCTGAAGTGTCTGGCATTGGGGTGAGCAGAGACCATCGTCCCTTTTCTGAGCCCTGCCCCTGAAGAGCCTTGGAGCAGGCAGGTTGGTGCCATAGCTAAGACTCCCTCAACCAGGCTAACACTGCTTGACCTGCCTTGGAACTCCCCAGAGCCTCGGTACCACCCTTACGGGCCCACCCAAGCTGCTTTTCCATGTGAATAACTGGTCCTGGGTCACGCTGTACGACTCCCTAAATCCTATCAAACAAGCAACAGCTGGCCTCAGTGAGCCCCAGGCCCAGCACTAGCAGCAGCCAGCTTAGTTTCACAGCTTGGCTTTACCTGGGAATCTCCAAGCAACAGCCTTCTCACATTGCTTTATAGCTCAGGAAGGGCAGCCCTGGGCAAAACACAGGTGGGGGCTGACCCTGGCCTGCACCACCAGGGAAACCCCAGGGCCAGCTCACCCAGTGGATAACTATAGTGCATGCCAGAGCACCACCACTTTGCCCCTGCACAGCTGATCCTCCACGGAGGGCGGAGGCTTGTGGTAAGTGGTCACAGCCAGTCCTTACAGCTGATTGGCCTTGGTAAGTTCCTCCCATTGATCTGCCAACAGCAACCAAGGCTCAGCTACAAAGGAGGATGTACTCAGTCCACAGAAAGGGCACGCCTTGATAACCGAGCTTGGGTGACAGGGGAGACTGCCACTGGGCCCTATAGGACACTTACTACATTAGACCACACTACCAAGGCATGGAGTCAAAGCAGCTCCACCTGATACACAGAAACAAACACAGGGAGGCTGCCTAGATGAGGAGACAAAGAAAAATGGCTCAAATGAAAAAAATAGATCAAGACTCCAGAAAAAGATAAATGAAATGGAGATAAGTATTCTATGAGATGTAGAGTTCAAAACACTGGTTATAAGGATGTTCAAGGAACTTAGTGAGGACCTCAGCAGCATAAAAAAGATCCAGTCAGAAATGAAGGGTTCACTAATGGAAGTAAAGAACAATTTACAGGAAAACAACAGCAGAGTGGATGAAGTCGAGAATCAAATCAATGATTTGGAGCACAAGGAAGCAAACAACCAATCAAAATAACAAGAAGAAAAAAGAATTTTAAAAAAATGAGGGTAGTATAAGCAGCCCCTGGGACAACTTCAAGAAGTCCAACATTTGCATCATAGGGGCATCAGAAGGAAGAGAGAGAGAGCAAGTAATTGGAAATCTATTTGAAAAAATAATGGAAGAAAACTGCCCTAATTTGGTGAAGGAAATAATCATGTAAGTCCAGGAAGCACAGAGAGTCCCAAACAAGTTGGACCCAAAGATGACCACACCAAGACACATCTTAGTTAAAATGCCAATGGTTAAAGAAAAGGAGAGAATCTTACAAGCAGCAAGAGAGAAGCAGAGTTACCTACAAACAAGTTCCCATAAGACTGGCAGCTGATTTCTCAAAAGAAACTTTGCAGGCTAGAAGAGACTGGAAAGAAGTATTCAAAGTGATGAAAAGCAAGGACCTATAATCAAGATTACTGTATCCAGCAAAGCTATCATTTAGCAGGGAAGGGCAGAAAAAGCACTTCCCAGATGAGGCAAAGCTAAAGGAGTTCATCATCACCAAGCCCTTATTATATGAAATGTTAAAGGGACTTATCTAAGAAAAAGAAGAAGATCAAAACTATGAATATTAAAAAGACAACAAACTCACAGCTATCAACAAATGAGTCTAAAAAATAAAAACAAAAACAAACTAAGCAAACAACTAGAACAGGAACAGAACAATAGGTATGGGGATCATTTGGAGGATTATCAGGAGAAGGGAGAACGGGGAGAAAGGGAGAAACAGTGCAGAGATCAAGAAGCATAATTGGTAGTAACAAAATAGACAGGGGGATATTAAGAATAGTATAGGAAATGGGGAAGCCAAAGAACTTGCACACGCAACTTATGAACATGAACTAACAGGGGGCATAGGTGGACAGAAGGGGGTTACCGGGTGGAGGGGGCCAAAGGGGGAGAATTTGGGGCAACTGTAACAGCATAAACAATAATGTATACTTAAAAAAATAAAAAATAAAATATACATTCAGGTTTAAAAAATAAATAAAGATTCTCAAATGGATATGTGATAAAAAAAAAGTCCAATTATTCTCTGTTGACTAATGGCACACCTAAAACTAACCCACATAGAAAATTTTTTTTAATCCTCACCCAAGGACATTTTTTCAAAGCCTTTAGAGAGAGAGAAAGGCAAAGAGAGGGAGAGAGAGGGAAACATCGATGTGAGAAACATCCATTGAGCGAGAACCATCCATTGGTTGCCTCCCATATGTACCCTGACTGAGGATCAAACCGACAACCTAGGTATGTGCTCTGACCAGGAATTGAACTTGCAACCTTTTGGTGTACTGGACGACGGTCCAATCAACCAGTCCACCCTGGCCAGGGACCACATAAAAGTTTATATCAGGAAAATGCTAGCAAAAAGAAAAAAATGAATTATAACATTAACAAAAGACTACACAGAATTTAAGATTGAGAGCATCAGATGAGACTGGGAGACAAAGACCACCATTTTATACTGTAAACACTAAAGGATGATAGAACACCAATGAACATTTATGTGCCAAAATCAGTGGATAAAATATATGTAAGGCTAACACTCTTACAAATCCAGGCAGGAATTCGTAGAAACATGCTTACCTCAAAATAATTAAAGAATTAACAATTTTTAAAAATATTAATAAAATAAATAAACTGTATCTAAAAGGTACATTTTGAATTATATAGTCTACCAAAGGCATTCAGCAAGAATGCCTTTTTACAGGGAATGTGGAACTTTTTAAAAAAGTATTATACGTTAAGCCACAAATAAAATCTTGAGTTTTAGAAGAGAGAAATAAAAATAAATGTAAAAAAAAGGCAATAGCTTTCCCTATTTACCACCAAGAAGCATTTAGAAAATACTGTGGAAAAAGATCCTAATCACTAAAACAATCTTCAAATATAGACTCCCTGGGAATTAGCTTCAAAATAAAAGTAGAGCCAAATAAAGCTCATAAAAGTTTACTGAAGAGTTTCAAATGAGATTTAGGTACATGAAAAACATATATCCTGTTTGGAGGATAGTATGACCTAACAGTGAAAAGATATTGGTTGTCCTGATAACCTATAAATTCATTGCAATGTCAACAAAATAGGAATGAGTTTTAGGGGAACTTAAATGTATTGTTTGGGGAGAAAGTGAGAAAATAGCCAAGAAAAGTTTGAAATAAAGGTAATATACATCCATATGTTCACCGCAGCGTTACTTACCATACCAAGATGTGGAAACAATCTAGATGTACGTCAATAGATGGGCAAATAAGGAGGATGTGGTTTATAATATAATATACAATGTACCATTACACAGCCATAAGAAAGAATGGAATCTTGCCATTGTGACGACATGGATGGTCTAGAGGATATTGGGCTTAGAGAAAGGTCAGAGAGAGAAAGACAAATACCATATGGTTTCATTTATATAGAGAATCTAAAACAAAACAAAACAAAACAAACAAAACAAAACAAAACTCACAGAAACAGAGACCAAAGGAATGGTTGCTAGAAGGGAAGGGGAAAAAAGGGGAACGTAGTCAATAATATTGGGAAAAGTTTGCATGATGACAGCTGATTACTAGGCTTTGGGTGGTGACCACATTTTAAGGCATAAAAATGTCAAATTATCACATTGTACACCTGAAACTAATATATTGTTGTATGCCAACTTTACTTGAATTTTTTAAAACACTAATAATTAAAAAAGAGTAATGAGAAAGATATAATGAAAGTAAAGAGTATTTGAGGAAAACTTAACAAGATTTCTTCAGTGGAAATCACGGTAAAGGCAACAAAGATGTGTAGAGAAAGTGTGGGTTTTCAAAAACAGTTAGTCTGAGCCAGTGGTTTATAAGTGTCATCCTGGGACCAGCAGCAATGACATTACAATGGAACTTGTTAGAAATGCAGGTTTTCAAGTTCTACCCAAGGTCTACTGAATTGAAAAGTTGGGGTGGGGCCCAGGAATCTGTGTTTTGTGTACCCTTCAGGAAACCGTTATGCACGCTGACGTTGAGAGCCATATATAATATATTATACATAATAGAAATAGAAGTTATTCATTGCACAGTTGTGAGGCAATGGGATTAAGAAAAAATATGTTCTGGATGACAGAATCTAAAAGGCGGCAGAGTAAGGGAGCTCTCACATGAAAGCAGACTGAAAAAGCCTCCGGCGGAAGGGTTGCTTACCTGGAGTTCCTGTTCTGAGTTACGCACAGCAGATGGCTTGCACTGGGCCCTTCGTGTTTCATTTCACTGGGGTCCAGATGGCTCAGATTCTTTGTCTCTGTGACGCTGGGGTGGGACCTGGTGACATGAGAGTCCTTGCCATCCTAAAACGCTCTAGTCTAGGACAAAATTACATGTTCACAAAACTCAACTAGAGATGTGCTAAATAGACAGCTTTATTATATTTTTTTATAATTCAACTTAGTTTCCTAGACCTAGAGCCTAGTGTCAGGGCCGGGGGACAGCATCCAGTCCACATCTTTTGTCCTAATGGCAGGCAGATGACACTCACTGGGATGCTCTGTGCTATCTGGTCCTTATGAGTGGTCATCTCTCCACGTGCATGTCTGATGCGGTTCCTAGGATCCCTCACATCCTTCAGCGACCCAGTCCATCCCATCTCCTCCCTGTTCTGTCATAGCCTGTCCTCTTCCTGGTGATGAGACCCCTTTAGACCCACCACTTACCTCTTGTTTACTGAACTCCTGTGCTCCCTCACTCCATTCTGGGGCGAAGGAAACTCCCAGAGGCTGTCTGAGACACTCTGTCTCTTGCATACACACTGTTTGTCTCCATTCAACCTTCTCATGTGATTGGCGATGCCTGAGAGGTTGCATTTGCTTAATGCTGTTCAGTTTCCGATCCACTTAGATATTTACCTGGATTTTGAACACAAGATACATTCTTTCTCCCAAGTCTCTTCTGGAAGTTCTAAAAAATTTTTTAAATATTTGAAATTAAAAACTCAGTAGATAAAACCTTGAGTCAACCGAAGAATTACTGAATTAGAAGATGATACCAACAAAATCACCTAAAATACATCAAAGTTATTTTAAAACAAGGAGAGTCCTGGGTGGTGTGGCTCAGTGGATTGAGAACTGGCCTGCGAACCAAAGGGTTGCAGGTTCCATTCCCAGTCAGGGCACAAGCCTGGGTTGTGGGTCAGGTCCCTAGTGTGTGTGGGGGTGCGCAAGAGGCAACCACACATTGATGTTTCTCTCCCTCTCTTTCTCCCTCCCTTCCCCTCTTTAAAAATAAATAAATAAAATCTTTAAAAAATAAATAAAACAAGAAGAAAGGTTATAAGGAATGGAAAATAGACTGAGAGGTTCTAACATATATCTAATAAGGACTGTTAGGTAAGGAATAGACAAGACAGCTGAGAAGTAACGTTTAAGTGAAAAATGCTTTATTGGTCATCAAGTGGTAAATATTCGTAAGTGTTCCATGAGTAATTTATAAGAATTTGTTCCCTGCAGTTGCTAGAGTCGGTGTCCTGTGTAAGTCCTTTAGGTCAGGTTTGCTGGTAGTGTCATTCAAATAACCTACATCCTTATTCATTCTTGATCTGCTTGGTCTAGGTCAATGACACAGGTGTGTTTATCTGCCCCGTGATTGTGAAATTGTCTATTTCTCCTCATATTCTTGCCTATAGTTACTTTATTTTTGGTTATCTTATCAGACGCACAGACATTTTGAAATATATCTTTCTAGCGAATTAAAATGTTTTTACTATGAATCATCTCTTTTTATCTCTAATAATACTTTTTGTCTAAAAGAGAGTCTGGTATTAATACAGCTACACCAGTTTTCTTTTGGTTCATGTTTTTATACGCCTTTTTCCCATTCTTTTTACTTTAAACCTTTCTGTGTCCTTGTTGGATATGATTTGTTTAAATATCACCTAGCTTTTTTCCCAGTATGACAATTTTTGACTTTCAGTTGAACACCTCATCTCTTTACACTTTATGTGATAATTGATACTCTGAATTTAAAATGACCAACCTACTGTTTAATAGCACTAATTATCAGGAAGATGCAGATCGAAGCCCCCAGGAGCTAACACCTCACCCCTGTTGGCACGGCTGTCATCAAGAAGACAAGAGGCAAGTGCTGGTGAGGATGTGGAGCAAAGGAGACTTTGTAGGTTGTTGTTGGAATGTAAATTGGCACATTTATTAGGGAAAACAGTGTGGTAGCTCCTCAAAAAATTAAAACTAGAATAACCACATAATCCAGCAATACCATTTCTGAGAATATATCCGAAGGATATGAAAACAGGATATCGAAGATGTATATGCACTCCTATATATATTGCAGCATTGCTCATAATAGCTAAGATACGGAAACCAAAGTGTCTATGAACAGATGAATAGATAAGGGAATGTGGTACATACATCCAATGGAATATTAGTAACCAGGAGAAAAAAGGAAGTCCCGCATTTGAAAAAACACGCATACACCTTGAAGATGTTATGCTGAGATAAGACAGGCAGAAAAAGACAAACACTGCATATAGAACTTATATATGGAATCTTAAAAAGATGAATTCATAAAAAGAGAGTAACATGGTGGTTGCCAGGGGCCAGGGCTGAGGAATAAGAGAGATGCTATTTAAGGGTACAAATGTGCAACCAGTAGATAAATAAATCCTGGAAATCGAATGCATGGTGTAGTGATTATGGACAACAGTATTGTGTTATAAAACTCAAATTTGCTAAGAGATTAGATCTTAATTATTCCTGCCATAAAAAAGAAATGGTAATTATGTGATGTGATAGAGGTGCTAGCTAATACCAGAATGTCAATCATATTAAATATAAACATATCAAATCAACATATTTACCTTAAACTTACACAATGTTATCTGTCAAATATATTTCAATGAAAACTTTTTCATAATAATAAAACTAACATCTTGCTGCATGCTATTTGTCCTGTTCTATTTTTTTCTCTTCTTTCCTTCTTTCAGATTAGTTATTATTTCATTTAATCCTTTTCTTATTTCAAAGAGTTAGTGGTTATCCTAAAGAATATATCACAAATATGTATCAATATCTAATATTAATTTATATTTTAACCTGCTTCCCAGACAAGACAAAAATCATAGTACTCCTCAACTCCTTTTACCCTTTAACTTATTTCAATGTTGATTCTTATTGTTCATTCCATTCCATCTTGATTCTTTCTATATTCGAAACCTCACCAAGGCATTATTATTTGTTTATAGTTGATATTTATATAAATTTACCCACATATTTATGCACATTTTATATTAAAATATCTATAGACTCTAGTTATGCTTTTCTTTGGGGCAAATAGGTGAGGAAAAATGTGGCTTTGAAATCTTAATAATGTTTCATAATGCATTTGGACTTCCTGTCCAGTCATTGTAGGCATTTCCTGAACAAAAATTCGAAAGCCTGGTGCCTGGCACATGACACAACAGTGGGCCAACAAAGCAGTGGTTAAAATGACTCAGGAAGTCACGCCTTAAGGATGGCTTCATCTGAAATTGTTTGATTTTTTTTTAGCAGGATCCTGCCCTCCACCACTTCCTACTGTTAATAAAATTTGTAAATTGAAATAATTTTGCTTTAGGATTTTGTAGCACTTCTTTGAAATGCCTGGGAATATTTCGAATATGACAGATCCAAGGGGAAGAATTGCATAAATGAGATAAGGCAGTCAGCTCAAATATCTGAGTGAAATGTAACATTTTGCAGGGACTCCAAGTGCCATAACCCGCTCAAACTCGGCAGAGGGTTAAGAAAGCAGGATTGGCGATGAAGAAGGTATTTGAGGTGGTTTATCTGTGAGGGCAAGGAAGCTTTACTGATCTCCGGCAAAGTATGGCAGCTGACATCACTCAGCGATTCATCCTTCTGGATTCCTAGAACTGGGAACCAAGGATCAGGCTCTCCTTTATTAGATAATTATCACTAGATCCAAAACGTAGGGCCTGCCCTTCCCCATGGCGGTTGGAGAGCCATGTGGGCTCTGCATTTGGCATGTGTCCTCCAGTGTGGGACAGGCTGCCTTCCGCCTCCACTCTGACTTGCAGAGGTGTCCGCTCCACTTTGTTTCAAACTTAAAATGGGAAGATATGTTGGGGTGTGAAGAATCCAAATGAGTCCTTGGGTTTTGATACCTTGTCCGCTGTGGTATTTTCATTGCAGAGAGAATCCTTTGGCCCTTCTCAGCTCTGCTGCCCATCGTGAGGAGGGAAGAGCATGGCAGTTTCGGCAGTTGTGAGTTTCCTTCCCTTCTTGTTTCAGAATGGTTTTCTCTGATCGTTTAAGTCTGCCCGTGGGTCTTATCCCACCTGCTAAGCCCTACAGTCTGGATACTATTGAAAACTCACTCCTACAGGAAGGTATGGCTTTTACCTGGGACAGGCTGTGGTTGAAGAGACAAGTCATAAATGCAAAGGTCTTGGCTGTACTGCCCTCTCTGTCCTCTTTCATCAATAAACAGCACAGGGACTGAGCAGAGCTTGGATCTTATCCAGAAGTAAAGATAACAAAAGCAAGATATGCACTGTTTATCTACCAGAGAAAGTGTGAAGTTCTATGCACATCCTCCGACACTTGTAGAACTGGGCTGGGTTCCACTAAGACAAGGGGTCTGATATTCTGTGGGCCTTCCTTCTTAGGACTGCCAGAGTTGGCAAATGGAAACACAAGATACCTGTGGATTGCTTGGCACATACTTACACTAAAAAAATTATTTGTTGTTTATCTGAAATTCCAATTTAACTGGGCCTCCCTGTATTTCATCTAATAATCCCACCACAGCGTATGTTGTGTCTTATTGCACTGTTTTCCATTGCTCACTATTTGTTGTGTGTCAAGCGTTAGTCCTTACAACACTGCAAACTCTGGTCCATTACAGCACCCGACTCAAGGTTGAGGTTATGGTATGACTGGGTTAACATAGCTTTAATTTGGTTTGCCTTGGACTCTTTCATGTCACTCTAGACAAAAGGCTTGAAGTTGTCAAGAACATTGGATGGCCCAGCTCATAGGATCTAAAGATACCTGCAGGTATCTCATTCCAGAAATGATGCTGGGAGAACTGCCCATCCTTTTAAACTGGCAGGTGTAGCATCACGGTTTAGACCAGTGTGGTCCAACAGAGGTATAATGTGAGCCTCAGACGTAATTTACAATTTCTAGTAACCACCTTTAAAAAGTAAAAAAATAAATAAATACATGCAATAAATGTTAATTACATATATCATTTAACTCAATCTATCCAAAATGTTACCACTTCAACATGGAGTTAATGTAAAGAAATTTTTGATAAAATATTTTACTTTTCTTTTTAATATTGTCTTCAAAATCTTGTGTATATTAAATATTTATCACCTATCTCAACCTGAGTACTAAATGTCCGGAAATACTGTATTTCTATTTCATAAAATTTGTGGTTGAAAAAGATTTAGATTTAATCTATATGAAATATACTTAAAAGTTTTTCAATAACTCAACTGAATAGTTTTTTTAATATTTAAATTAATTAACATTAAATAAAGTAAAGCATTATATTCCTCATTCCTAAGTAGTCACATTTCAACTACTCGATAGCCACATTGTGGGCCTCGAGAGTCTTCGGAGCATCTTCTAAAATATTCTTAACCCAACAAACAAGGCCAATAAAACAAACCTACAATCAGTGGTGTGTCCCCAGGGCCTGGGATCCACAGAATGCCCTGGATTCCCTGCAGTTCCCAGTAATTCGCCTTGGCTGCCACAGCAAACGTCTCCTGAGTCACTCTTTTCTCGTGTGACAAAATCAGATTTCTCCTGAAAGCCATCGAATGAACTGACACCGTCCGTGCTGTGTGAGCGGCCGCTGCGCGCGTGTTTTCGTTTCAGCAGCCCCTTCGCGCACCTTCCGGAAGGCCTTACATCTCAGGCATGCGGAGCGATCTGCACCGGCCTGAAAATGCGAACGCCAGCACCTCCCCCGCAGTCCAAACAGTTTGTGGACTCTGTCTAAATAGTCTGGTGTGCTAACCACAACTGAGGAATTTATTAGAGCATTAAAGTACTGTAAGAAAAATGTTGTCATTCAAAGGCTGGGGGGAGGCGTGTAAGTATTATTCTTAAGGCCAGATGCTGGGGCTCTGGCAAGAAGGCAGACCCAGTGCAAGGATCCCGGGATCAAAAGGTGACTGAGAGGCATCTCACTGAGGAGTGCAGCCCTGATATTTGTGGTTTCCTTTCCAGCGGTGGAATTTGGTACAACCCTTTGAACAGCTGCAGAGCCAGCTCTGAGGGCCCCGCAGGAAGGGGGGTGGATTCCTGGAAGTCACAAATAATGGGGGCTGGGCACCCCTCTGCGTATCTGTGGCCAGACTCATCATTTTTAATTGCCTTTACCCAGTGCAGGGCATCCTAACCAGTAGCTGGGATCTCCCGGTGAAATTCAATTTATGTCTAAGGCTGTTCTGATGCTCATAGTTAAATAAGGAAAAAAACAGAAAACAAAAGAGAGAGAAAGACAAAAATGTACACATGGATAGAAATACCCACGAGATGCTAATATAAATGTAAATGTATTTTCTTACCCAAATCATTTTATGTACTAGTATGGTTGGTCATTTCATTTTGCTGCCTTACGCAAATATTTTTCCTTCAGCACATTCACGCACTTGATTAATTTCCCAGAGAAATAATAGGTTTTCACTCTTTATTTTCTGACCCTTAGCATTATACATAGAGAGATCAGGCAACTTTAGAGGCACTGAAGGGATAAAGTGGTTTAATTCTCTCCTTCACACCTAGGAAGGACTGGAGTCTAGATGAAGGGGAAAACCTTTGTTTGGTCATATAATCCATTTTAATAGAATGCTTAATATGACTGGGACCCTGGGATGGGGTAGAAAAAGATGGAAGTGGTTATCATTTGATAGAAACTCCGGCTTCAATAACTTTCATGGCCTTAGGTCAGTTATTAAGGCTCAGGTTCCTCAATTTAAAAATGGGGATAAGAAGAAATGGATAAAGGAGAAAACTTATGTAGGTTATTCAATAAATGGTGTTTATGACAATCATTATTCTTAAAGATGAACCATCATTCCTCAGTGTCTAGTATACTTTTCTCTGGTTTGCCAGTTTTGCTTGCAAAAAAAAAAAAAATTGCTGTTGTGCCAGACAACAGGGTGTAGTCATTTAGATTTGGAGAGGATTGTGCATTGGCTAGTTCCCATCTTGCCCCGTTTTAAGGTTAAATTGCCTAAATTTCTTGGTCTAACTCAAAAACCACTCCTATAGGTAGAAAGATACCTTTATACACACAAGGTGAGAAGGTAGTGTGATGCTGGGAAACTTTTCTTGTTGGAAAATTAACATTTTCATATGAATTACGCAGAAATCCAGCCACAGAATCTTGTCAGCAGAGAAATCTTCTGGACGCTGACATGACTTGGAATGAAGCGACCAAGCAGTTTGGGATCACTTCGGGTTATTTGTCCATCTGATTCCCCAAGTCCCTGTGAAACTCAAATATACGTGACTTTGTTTGAAATATTTGTGCTGCACTGAGAAGTTTTACTTTTTTTTTTTTTTTTTTTTTTTTACTATTACCTACTCTCCCTTTAAACTGCAAATGCAGTGCATATTTTCTACAATAAGCCGGACTCCACAGCGATGCACCGTTGGGAGGTCGGCTATGCTTCTCCGAACGCTCACCCGGCCTCTTACCAGATTCTCTTGTGAGTTCTGAAGTATTCTTATGTTTTCAACATATGCGATTATGGCATCTGAAAATAATGATGACTCTGCCTTTTCATTTTCAACATGTAGCCTGTCCCCATGGCCTTCTCATCCTAATCCATTGGGCCTCCTCCAACCATTGCATATACCTACACTTGGTCTTAGTCAGAAGGCCAGGAAGCGATGAACCCCGGCACATTCCTGATTTTCATTGGAATAGCTTTATATTTCACATGATGTTCACCTTAGGTAAAGCTATTATCACTTTGAGGAGATTTCTATTACTACTTTTCTCAGCATTTTTAAGGAATGAGACCTGACAAGAATTACCAACATTATTGGCTTTGCAAAATCAGCTTTCAGTTCTATTTTTAATTTCCAGTGTGTTTTTTAAATATATCATTCATTTTACCTTTACCCCTATTAATTCTCCTCTTCAGCTTTCTTTAGTTTTATCTAGATTTTCTTTTTTAATAATAGTTTCATTGAGATATAATTCACAAATCATACAATTCATCCACTTAAAGTGTATGATTTAGTGGTTCGAGCACATTCACAGACATGCTCAAGCATCAGCACAGTCTTGGCACAATTTTCGTCACCTTGGGAAGGAGCCTAACACCATTTACCTATAATCTCCAAGCTCTCATGGCCCCTACCCCTGAAGAAACATGAATCTACTTTTGATTGCTCTACATTTGCCTTTTCTGGACATTTCACGGAACACGCGGTCTTTGTGACTAGGTTCTTTCCCTTTGCACAATGTTTTCCAGATTGATTTGTGCACATATCAATACTTCATTCTTTTTTTGTAGTCAAATAATATTCTGTTGTATGAACATACAACATTCGTTTATCAGTTAGGAACTTTGTGTTGTGGGCATCTTTTGGCTGTTACCAAAAATGCTGCTACAAACATTCATGTACAAGTTTTTACGTGAACATATGTTGTCAGTTCTTGAGGTAAATATTGATATAAGGAGTAGAGCTGTTGGGTCAGATGTTTAACTGTTGGGGGAACTTCCGTGCTGTTTTCTGAACTGACTGTACCATTTTGCATCCCCACAGCAGTGCATATGTGTGCAGATTTTTCCACAGCCTCTGCCGTGCCGCATGTAAGGGTGCCGTTTGGTTCCGACACTCACCATCTTAATGTATGCGGAGTGCATGTCATTGTGGATTTTATTTGCATTTGCATGGAGACTAACGATGTTGAGAAAAAGGTGTATTCAGTTCCTTTGTCTACTTTTAAAATTGGATTTTCTTTTTCTTATAAATCTTTATATATTCTAGATACAAATTCCTTATCCAATACAGTCATGCACCACTTAGCAACTGGACTACGTCTGAGAATGAGTCATTAGGCAATTCTGTTGTGCAAACATCGCAGAGTGCACTTGCACAAACCCAGGTGGTAGAACCTGGTACACACCTAAGCTACGTGGCCTGGCCCAGAGCCCCTGGGCTGCAAGCCTGTATGGCACATTACTGTCCTGAGTACTGTAGGTAACTGTAACCCAAAGGCAGATGTCTCTGTATTCTAAACAGAGACAAGAGGCAGTAAAAGTATGATATAAAAGACAAATATGTGTGTGTGTGTGTGCACTCACTGGGGTGGTGGGCGAGGGCTGAGGAGGGAAGCTACAGGAGGAGGGAGAGAGGGGAGAAAGAGTAGGGGGGAGGAAGGGGAGAGGAGATCAAGGGAGGGGTAGATGGAACAACTGGACTTAGAGAAAAGAAAAAGAGAAATGGAGGGAAGAGAAGTGAGTGTGTGTGCAGAGAGCGTGTACATACGTGTTGTGTGTGGGGGTGGGCAGAGAACCGTAGGCTGGCGGGTGGACAGCACATGGAGCTCCTGTCTATGTAAACCACCCAGGGCTAGCCCTAAATTTGGCATCTTGGGCGAGTCCAACCTTTCTTTCAACATGGCAAACACTTTCATTGTAATCTATTATCTTATTAAACCACCATTCTAGATGCATCTTTTGTTGATCGAAGTATGGTTATTTAGGGCGAGACTGCACAAGATTGGCAGACATTTCCTCTCATTCTGTAGCTCGTCTTTCACTTTCTTGATAATGTACTTTCATGGAATATTGATGAAGTCCAATAATCTGTGTTCTCTTCTGTTGCTCATGCTTTTGACATTATATTTAAGAGTCCATTACCAAATCCAAGGTCATGAAGATTTATCCCTGTTTTCTTCTAAAAGTTTTATAATTTTAGCCCTTACAGTCAGGTTATTGGAGCATTTTTAGTTAATTTTTCTATACAGCATGATGTAAACATACAAATTCATTCTTTTGCACGCGACTGTTCACTTGTCCCAAACCGTTGACGGAAAAGACCATTCCCCATCAAATGGTCTTAGCATCCTCGTGGGATATCAGTTGGCAATAGATGTGTGAGTTTGTTTCTAGACTTTCTTTATTGGTCTTTATGTCTGCCCTCATGCCCAAACCGCACTGTTTAATTACTGCAGCTTTGTTGTAGGTTTTTAAATTTTTTATTTATTGATTTGAGAGAAAGGAAAAGAAGGAGAGAGGAGATAAAGAGAGAGAGAGAGACATTGATTTGATTCATTTTCCCACTTACTTACGCATTCATTGGTTATTTCTTGTATGTGCCCTGACTGGAGATTGAACACTTAACCTTGGCATATCAGGACAATGCTCTAACCAACTGAACTACCCGACCAAGGCTGTTTTGTAGCACGTGTTTTTGTTTATTTTATTTTTTTAGGATTGTTGCAGCTATTCAGGGTCCCTTGCGATTTCATATAAATTTTAGAGTCTACTTTCATTTTTTACTTGTTTTCTTACACTAGTTAATTTCACTTAAATATATTTGTATAAACGATGAAAACTTTGTAAGACTAAGACTATTTTAGATTCAGTGAAAATTAACTGATCTTCAAAACTTTGTTATTTTTAATATATGCATTTAAGTCTATTCATTTCCCTAAGTATTTTTTTATCTGCATCCCACACTTTTTTTATGTCTAATTTTCATTATCATTTTGTTCAAAATGTTTCTAGTTTTCAAAGTAATTATTTTTTTAAGAAATTAGTTATTTAGAAGTAGGTTTCTTAATTTTCAAATATATGGGTATTATGTACTAGCTATCTTTTGATATTGGTTTCTAACTGAGTTTTTACTGATTTTTAACTTAATACAAATGGTTAAGGAATATGTTCTATAATAATTTAACATCGGAAATTGTGGAGGCTTGCTTTATACCCCCAACACCGGATGTGAATTGCCTCCAGGCAAGGGTCACGGACTTAGAGTGAGTTATCAGGAACCAGCAATTGGGGGAATGATGACCTGGTCCTGAGTAGGGGTTGGAGGATTTGCTGGAGCATCTACAGCAGTTTTCCACTATGATTTTTTGTTCGCCTATTTCTCCTTATAGTTCTATAAATGTCATTGATATGAGGCTATGTTATTAGGTACATACAGATTTCTAATTCTTCCATATGCCTGATGAATTGGACTTTTTGTCATTATAAACTGCTCTTTTTTTATCCGTCGCAATGTTTACTGCTTAACGCCTATTTTTTCTGATGTAAATACAGTTATACCAGCTTTCTTCTGTTTAACGTTTCCAGGGTGTCTTTTAACCAACCCTTTTAACTTCAATCTTTCTGTAAGCTTTATTTTAGGTTTATCTTTTTAAAGAAGCATATAGTTTGTGTGTGCAGGTGTGTGTGTTTGTGTGTTTGAATCCAATCAAACAGCCTTTTAGTCCATTTATATTTAATGTCATTATTAATATATGTAGGTTTGAATCTATCATCTTGCTTTTCTTATATTACTTACATTATTCACTTCATTAATGTCTCCATTTTCTCTCCTTTCTAGACTCATTTTAATTTTAAATCTCAATTTAACTTTTTATTCCACATTTCCTCCTATTAGTATGGTAATTACATACTCTTTCTTCTCCTGAAATTACTATTACATTCAGGACTTATTAAAGTCTAAAAGGAATAGATAACTTATCCTTTTCCTATACAGTAAACTTAGAACTCTTACGTCTATTATCTCTGCTCAGATTGATTTGCCACTTTGCACATATATAATTCTTAAAAACTTACATGTCACAAGATATAATTAGTATTGTTTTACACATTCAATATTAATTTAGATTTACTGCCATATGTCCGTTGTATATTGCTCTTTATTCCTTGCTACACCTTTGAGGTTCTATTTGTAATCGAGACTTTGCACTTGGAGAATACATTTTCGTTTTTCCTTTACTGTGGGCATGTTGGTGATAATTATAGAAACACATACTCCATTATTAAACATTGTTTTTACTTTGCAGAAAATTCCAGAAGGGAAGTTATATTCATTTTAAATCGTGAGATAAAACTCCATTAACTTTTGGCTTTGACTGTGCAGATTGACAAATCTGTTGTGTATACAGTTGTTTCTTTTAAAGATAACTTTCTTATTAGCTGCTTTTAAGATTTTTCTAATTGTTTTGTATGTTCAATATGATGATGTATCTGCTTTTATATTTCTCTAATTTTGATCTTTGTGGCGCATAGAGGGCTTTTTGAATATTTGAATTGTCTCATCAGTTTTAGAAAAATCTCACCCATTTTCTCTTTAAATATTACCTCTTTCTCCTTAAATGTAAACAACACATTTGATATTCTTTTTACTCGGTTCCCTCCCCTGTCTTTTCTGTTCTTCCTTCCTTTTTATTTTTATGCTCCATTCTGGCTATTTTCTTCTAGCTTATCTTCCTTTTCACCGATTTCAGCTGCATGTAATTTAACATTAAACTCACCTACGTCTTCGTTTTGTTTTTTGTATTTTTCAGTTCAAGGGTTTCGATTTATTTTTCTATTGTTTTTAGTTTTCTGAAGAAATACTCGATTTTACCTTTTATTTTCTTGGTCATGTTAAGAAGAGCTGCTTTAAAATCTGTACCTGATTACTTCAGTATCTGGATCTCTGTTTATCACTTGCTGTTTTTCTGTTTTTTCTGTTTTTTCCCTGCTCCTGCCCGAGGCGGACCATGAACTCCATTTTTGTTTGTTGAGTGCCAAGAAGCTGCCAAAATTAATGCCAACAACCCCCTTAGTTTCTCATCCATCGCTTCCAAATAATCACATAACTTCTAAGTGATGAGGTAGCCACTTCTCAATTCCTTTTAATCTTAGTTTTTATCCTATAATTATTTTCTGCCTCTTAACTCTGAAACCTTCAAGCGGATTATTTGTATTCTGTTTGTATTTTCTGGTTATTTTTAGTGTAAAGGCTGATGTGAACTTTAGAGTCCACCATTACATTGTGTTGCTTTTTGTGTGCTGTTTTATCCCCCTTTCTTGCTTCTTGGTTTGATTAAAGGCTTTCTTTTCCTTAAATTTCTCATCCTAATTTTTACTCTGCTGAGTTATAGTTTTATATATTCTTTATTTTTTTTAGTCATGACCCTTGGAATTTTATCATAGACATTTAGCTTAACAAAGTCTAAAACTAAATAATATTTTAATCCTCTATCAAAAATACAAAGAATAAAACAATTTTAATTTGATTATCCCTTTCCAACATGCATGTTATTTTTTTCCAGTAATTTATTTTTCTTCAAGTCTTCAAAGATGTTATTATAAATATTACCATTCCTCCAAATGTAACTACTTGGATTAAATTTTTACTTTATCATTACTTTGCGCATCTGAATAAATTTCTATCTTCATTTTGCTTCTCTTAAAGTACGTTCTCCTGTATGTTCCTTAAGTGCAAGTCTTTTGATTGTAAACTCTGCTTTTCTATATCTTTACTCTTTTTTTAAAGTATATTTTATTGATTCTGCTTTTAAAGTTGTTCCAATTTTTCCCCATTTGCACCCCTCCGCCCAGTACCCACCCTCCCTCTGGCAATCCTCCCCTTAGTTCACGTCCACGGGTTGTGCATGTAAGTTCTTTGGCTTCTCCATTTCCTATACCATTCTTAACACCACCCTGTCTATTTTGTACCTACCAATTTGTGCGCCTTAATCCCTGCTCCTTTCCCCTCATTCTCTCCCCCTGCCCCAGTTGATAACCCTCCATGTGGTCTCCATTTCTGGGATTCTGTTACTGTTCTAGTTGTTTGCTTAGTTTGTTTTTGTTCTTTAGATTCAGTTGTTGATAGTTGTGAGTCTATTGTCATTTTAATGTTCATAGTTTTGATCTTTTTCTTAAATAAGCCCCCTTCACATTTTATTGAATAAGGGCTCAGTGATGATGAACTCCTTTAACTTTACTTTGTCTGTGAAGCACTTTATCCGCCCTTCCATTCTAAATGATAGCTTTGCCAGATAGAGTATTCTTGGATGTAGGCCCTTGTCTTTCATGACTTTTTAATACTTCTTGCCAGACCCTTCTTGCCTGTAAGGTTTCTTTGGAGAAATCAGCTGATAGTCTTATGGGAACTCCTTGATAGGTAACTCTCTGCCTTTCTCTCGATGCTTTTAAGATTCTCTATCTTTAACTTTTGGCATTTTAATTATGATGTGTTTTGGTCTGGTGGTCTTTGGGTCCAACTTATTTGTGACTCTCTGTGCTTCCTGGACTTGTATGTCTATTTCCTTTGCCAAATTAGGGAAGAATTCTTTCATTACTTTTTCAAATAAGTTTTTGATTTCTTGCTCTTCCTCTTCTCCCCTGGCACCCTTATGATTTGGATGTTGGGCCTTTTGGAGATGATCCAGAGTCTTCCTATTCTCTTCTTGTTTTTTTTTTTGAATTCTTCGTTCTTCATTCTGCTCTGGTTGATTGTTTATTTCTTCCTTATGTTCAAAATCATTTATTTGAACCCCATCTTCCCTCCTTTCACTGTTGGTTCCCTGTGGATTTTTCTTTATTTCACTTAGTGTAGCCTTCATTTCTTCCCTTATGCTTTTGCCATACACAGTGAGTTCTCTGAGCATCCTTATCAGCGGTGTTTTGAACTCTGTATCTGACAGGTTGGCTATCTCTATTTCACTTCGTTCTTTTTATGGGGTGTTGTTCTGTTCTTTCATTTCGGCCATATTTCTTTGTCTCCTCGATTAGGCAGCCTCCTTGTGTTTGTTTCTGTGTATTAAGTAGAAGTGCTTTGACTCCCTACCTTAGTGCACCTGTTAAGTTGTGTGGGCTAGGGTCTTAGGCATTCGTGATAGTGAGGCAACCCGCGTCACTGCTTTGTGGCTCTGTATGTGGGGAGGGGTCGGAGAGGGGAAAATGCTGCTGTCTTGCTGCTAGAGGTTTACTCAACACTTGCCCAGTTTTCAGTCACTTCACCCGCTTCCCATATGTGACTGGCGCCCCTCTAGCTGCTTCCTTGATGGTGGTTCCATGAGTGGGTTTGTGTACATTGTAGGGCTGTGTGGGCCATTTAAATAGACTCTCCCGAGAGACTGGCAGTTTCTTCTACCACCCCAGCTTCCACTGGTTTTATAGCCAGAAGTTATGCGGCTTTATTTCCTGGTGCTAGAGCCTTGGGCTGTGCAGTCTGGCATGGGGCAGGGATTGCTTGCTCCCCAGGTGTCCCTCCCATATTTTATCCACCTCATGTGAATGTGGGACTGCCTGTTCCACTGGCTACACCACCACCTTACTGCCACTGCCTTGCTGCCACACACCAAGTCCTCTCCACCCCACTCCCCTGTTTTGCCCCTCCTACTCGTCTGGATGAGTATGGTTGCTTTAAATCCTTGGTTGTCAAACTTCCATGCAGGTCGATTATCTGGAAGTTCTGGGTGTTTTTGTTTTGGAAATAGTTGTGATCCTTCTTATGGTTGTTAAAAGGTAAAGTATGTCTACCTTCACCTCCGCCTTGACTGGAAGTCCACCCTTATTCACAAAAGTAATTTTTCTTGACAACCAATTATATATTGATAGTTTTTTTTTTTTAATTTTAGAGAGAGAGGAAGGGAAAGAGAGGAAAAAACCGTCAATCTGTTGCCTCCCTCACACCCCACACAGCCTGCACACCCCACACACCAGGGATCTAGCCTGTAACCCAGGTATGTGTCCTGACCAGGGATCGAACCTGCAACCTTTTTGTGTATGAACCAACACTCCAACCAACTGAACCACCCGGCCAGGGCTATGTTGATAGTTTTTCCCCCCTATTGTGCAATTTCATTGGTATGCCTAGACATTTGTTTCTTTAATTCACCCAATTTTGGTGAATACTTTGCATTTCCTAGATTTCTGAGTTCATGGTTATTATCATTTCAAAAAATTCTCAGCCATTTTCTCTTCAAACAATGCCTGCCCTCCATTCTCTAATTCCATCTTTGGGGTGCCATAAGACGTATTCTAAAAAAAAAAATTGTTAAAATAAAAAAAATTTCAAAGTTAGACTATGCAGTAGATAAGAAATAACCAAAAAAGGGATGTGTGAAGTGTAAAGTATTTCCAAAGAAATTACATAGATTGCACCACAGAGAAACAGGGAGATGGAAAAATTGTAATAGATGTTAAAGAATAGGAATGACAAAATAAGAAACCTAATACACTGTTAAGAGAGGTTGGTAAGAGAGTGCAAAACCAAGAAATTACCTCTGACCTGCCCATACGTGGCACAGTGGAGCGATGCCACATTCTGTTTCTCCATAAAGGTTATGCATTATTTTATGACCTATTCCTACTTAAACATTTGTAAGACTCAAGTGTGCACTAGGAAATGTTATCATGCTAAGATGAAGAGTGTTTATTCACCAAGGTAAACTGGCTGTGGAATTTGTTGAATTGTACTTGAGTACAACTTTTACTAGTTTTAATGGGTGTTTACACACATTATCTCAATTGATACTCATAGTAACTCTGTGAGACATGTAAGCAAGAATTCTTCTATTGAAGGTAAGAGATTACATGGCTTATTCAAGGGTCTTAGTCAATTCAGGCTGCTATAACAAAATATCATAGACTGGATAGCTTATAAGCAGCAGTAATTTCTCATAGTTCTGGAGGCTGCAATCTGATATCAGGGCACCAGCACAGTCAGGTGAGGGCCCTTTTCAGACTGCAGACTTCTGTTGTATTTTCACATGATGGAAAAGTGGCTAGGGAGCTCTATAGAATCTCTTTTATGAGAACACTAATCTCATTCTTACTGTTTTATTTTTTTTAATCCTCACTTGAGGATATACTTATTAATTGATTGATTGAGAGAGAGACAGAGAGAGAGAGAGAGACACCAATATAAGAGAGAAACATCAATCTGTTGCCTCCCATACCCCCTGGATGGGGCATGGAACCCGCCACCTGGGTATGTGCCCTTTTGGTGCTCAGGGTGGCGCTCCAACCAACTGAACCACCCAGCCAGGCCTCATTCTTGAGGGCTCTACTCTCATGACTTAATCACGTCCTGGAAGTCCCACCTCCTACTACCATCACATTCAAGTTTCAACATACGAACTTTGGGTGGAAACACAAACTTTTAGACCATAGTACCAAGTTTACCAGCTTGTGGGCGAAAGAGTCAGAGGTAAACCTAAGTCTTTTAAAACCAAGGCTAGTTTTTCCTCTATATGGAAACCTCTCTAATGGAGAAGACATTTCCTGAATCTTAATAATACTGTTAACTATGGCAATATATTCCCAGTAATTTTTAAAAATAGACTAAAGTTAGCAACTGGAGATCAGCATTCTCTCTAAAATTGTGGAGGTCATTTGGTGTATAGTCAGGTTTATGAGAGGAATTAGATATAACATATGTAATGGAATTTCTGTCATCATCAAAGAACTTTAACAGGAATCTTAATGCTGGTGTCAAATGTCAGACTTGTACTGTGTAGTGCTCTCAAAGTTACTTATAAAGCTATCTAAATAAAAAGTACAATATATCACAGAGTCGGGACAGAGTAATGAGGTTTTATTTCTCTCCTTGACATTCTTAAAAACATCTATGTAGCTTAAAGATTCAGAAGCTCGGCATAAGAGTGACTATGCCCAAGAAAAGTGTGACTTGAAAAGTGATTGTCAAATTTTTTAAAAATGGCACAAAAAGACAAGGAAGCAAGTCTCATTTCCAACTACTCAAAGATTTCCAGGGTGGATAAGGTTTTTCCTTTTAAAGTCAAGCTCATGCGAAAATATTAACATGCAATTCTTAACCCAAAGTAGCTCTCAAACTAGGTTTTTATAATTGTATTTTGTGACCACAAGTAGGCTTTCTGTTTGCCCAAAAGGCAATGGTCCTGACCCATTTTCTAGGTGCAGCGCACGTGGTCCTGATAAAGTTCATCTACATATAGCACGTGATGCACAACAATTTCTTAATGTTGATATCTGCTCGTATTCAGACCCTCCTCATTTCTTGTAAGAACCTTCAACTGGTTGACCTGCGTGCTGATTCTTCCATATTTAGCCTTCCTTGGTACTTCCACTATGATCTTTCTCAAATGATGAATCTCCTCCTTGAAAATGGCCGACACCTATTCACTCCCTCTAAGAGAAGGCAGGTGTGCAAGCCGATGTCCTGTCCACCCCTCAGTCTCCTCTCTGTACTTCGTCTGCCGCTACTTAGTACCCCACCCTCAAAAGTGTCCGTGGCTCAAAAATATAGCTGAAAAGTGTCCGTGGGGATGTATACAAGCACAGAAAAGTGTGATAATTTGTTATTATGAAATTTTTCTATGGAGATTTCACCAGACAGGACCTCCTCATTTTGTGGGATGTGGAGTGAAGAGAATACAAGATCAATTTAATAAACTCATTGGGGCAAAGTTCGGCACACAGGAAGAATAGGAGAGAGGGTGAGGTTTTGTGAATTTTGAATTAGGTTCCTGAAAGCAAAATAAACATTTTGGATTTTATGGTTTTCAAGCTGAATTCTCACATGCCAAATTATTTTTTCCTAACAGAAACTGGGCAGAGCTCAGTGAGGGACGTGCACTGGTATCTGTCTAAACGTTTAAAGCAATGATCAAAAGGGAGGCAGCTCTGCCACACTCGAACGTCACCAGGGTGTGGTGGGACAGGGTAGGAAACGTGCACTGGCAGAAAAGCCCCCGGCCTGGCATCACCACGCCCTGCACCCTGCTTCATCCGGGCGGTTGCCATTTCAGATGTGGAGGAATTAAGTCAGCACGTACAGTCTTTTGCTGAATTTCTTTGTCATGCAATTTTTTATTCATCTGAGGAAATAATTAAACGTATAACTTTTTCCATCTGTTATGTAAATATTTGGTGAAAAAATAATATAAGGAATTTTTAAAGTACGAGTAAGAAAAAAAACATGGAATAAAAATGAAATCAGAAAACCCAAATATCAAAGAAGCCAGACACAAAAGGCCACGTATGGTATCATTTTGTTTATATGTACTGTCCAGGATAGGCAAATCCACAGAAATGGGAAGTGGTTTAGTGACTGTGGCAGCTGAGGGATCGGGGAGCAGGATTCACTTCTGATGGGTTCAGGGTTTCCTTTCGAGGGGGTGAAAATGTTCTGAAATTAGATTGTGGCAGTGGTTGCATAACCCTATTCATGTACTAAAAGCCACTTTATTGGATAAGAGAGAAGCTGGAAAGCAATAATGAAGAGCTGCCCTAGAAATGGTCACGGTAACTTAGACAGGAGGTAGTGGTGGCAACATTGAAAAATAAAACAACTAAAATAAAACATCAAGAAGTGCCAGCAGGGAGATAGTAGAGAGCAGAATAATTAAACGATAAATTCCTTGGGGACTCATGCCTGATGAGTGGCAATATAAAAATATGATCTCATATAAGGGTACCAATAAATAGAGGAAAACAAGATTAAAGTGTGGGGTTCACAGCAAATCCTCTTCACAAGTGCCCTGGGGGTTAGGCAGATGAAGTAGTTGATGTTTATGACATCGTTACAGGTATAACCCAGGTCTGAATCCCAGCCCTCCCCCTTACATGACTTTGAGATAGTTGATCTCTCTGATTATCAATTTTATGTGTTTTAAAATGCGGTAATAATAGTACATACTTCATGAAGTCTTAATAGGGGTTATATGCGAGAAAGACAGGACAGCTCTATCTAAAAAGCAATGCTGAACACAGCGCCTGTAGATTATGTGCATTAAATCAGTTGCAGTAGTGATTGGAGATATTATTGGGTTGGTCAGAATGTTTGTTTGGTTTTTTCTGTAAGATGGCTCTAGGAGCACTTAGTTGTTCTTAACTTCATTCAAAACAATTTTGTTAGATTGTACTGTAACAGCTGTCATATCAGTGTGAATTTTTAAAAAAATTATCAAAATTGATTAATTTTTGTGTAGCCATTTTAATATTGAAGATGGAAGACAATAAGCAACATTTTTGGCATATTATGCTTTATTACTTCAAGAAAGGTAGAAATACAACTGAAACGCACACAAAGAATTGTGCAGTGTATGGCGAAGGTGCTGTGACTGATCAAACGTGTCTACGGTGTTTTGCGAAGTTTCAAGCTGCAGATTTCTCACTGGTCCATGTTCCACAGCCGGGTAGACCAGTTGACGTTGATAGTGGTCAAACCAAGACATTCACTGAGAACAATCAATGTTATATTACATGGGAGATAGCCGACATATACAAAATACCCAAATCAATAAACTTATTGGTGAAAATGAAAAAGTATCTTTTACGGAAAAAAACATATGGACTTTTTGGCCAACCCAATGTCACTATTACTTTTATTATTATGTGCAGTGGTAGAAGTAGTGGTGGGTACTGATGCTTTTCCATTTGAAAAAAAAGTTTTCTTTATTGGTTTGAGAGAAAGAGAGAGAAATATCAACTTGTTCCACTTTTTATGCATTCATTAGCTGCTTATTGTACAAGGTCAGTCCAGAAGGCATCCAGCCATGTAATATAAAAAATAGAGACATTTATTGAAGAAGATACAAGATACAAGAAACATTGTACATAGGACAATGATGCCTCAGTCCCCTTCAAAGTAGGCACCTTGGGACATCATATAGTTCTCCCAGTCACCATCAGCTGCCCTGTTGTATTTTCCTGAATCTCATCCATTGTCTGAAATCTCTTCCCTTTCAAAGGTGATTTTGGTTTTGGGAAAAGCCAGAAGTCACAGGGCACCAAATCTGGGTTGTAGGGGACCTGAGTCACCTGGATTTGATATTTTGCCAAAACACTCTGCACAAGATGTGATGCATGAGCAGGCACATTGTCATGATGAAGCTGCCAATTGCCAGTTGCCCACTGCCGTGGCCTTCTGAATCATCCAAATAGTTTCCGCAGAGGAACGTTCAAGCTTAACTCAAAATTTGATGCAGGTTTTTACTCTACTCGCTCAGTCATTTTGAATGTGATGGCCACACAGTGCACATATTCACTCAATGGCACCTACTGCCCCCACTGACCACTACAGTGAAGTCATCATTGTTCACACATGTGCATTCCAGTCCACTCCCCTTTGCTGCCAGGTTAAATTGATGTCATGCAAACCATTCTTATTATATAAACAATTGCTGGACTTTTTCCAGACAGACTATATGTGCCCTGACAGAGGACTGAGCTCACAACCTCAGAACAATGCTCTAACCTACTGAGCTACCCATCCTGGGCACTTCTCCGTTTTTTAAATCTCACTATTCCCCAGGTATGAGGCCTGCTCCAGCCTAAGCAGACTATATGGTGTCTCCAATACATCTTGTACATTTTATTGTCTGGTTCCTACTGCCTTGGTTTGAGCCATTTGTTTCGGGTAACATGCATGCTGAAAGGCAGGATTAAGGTCTGCTTGAGGGTGATAATCATGAATTTAAACTGAGGCCAGTGTGTTTGTACACATCTTCCCACCTGTATTCAGCCTGTGTGGAGCAACAGAAGAAAACAAGATTGAATTTAATCTAGGTCCTGCTTTTGCTAAGTGCGGATGATGAAGATAGAGAAGAACAAGAGGGCAAAAGGCACGAACAGGGAATAATTATATAATTCACCAGGGAGTGGAATGTCAAAAGGATGATGAGAAACATAAACTGGAAGTTCAGCTGGGTTGGAGGCCCTGGTGAGGCTGAAACATTGTGGAGGTCAGGAAACTAGGCGTCCTGAGTAGATAAATAAGAGAAAGGGGGCCTGTAGTTATTGGTGATAAAAAGTCCAGGTTATGGGCAGCTGAGGTGTGTGAGCTCATATTTTCGTCACCTTTCTAATTGCTTTATTATCTTTGCCCTCCCCTACCTTCACTGTCGTTACTTCTGCAGTTTCCTAGGTGTTAGCAATTAAGTGTTCAGCCATGTCAATTTCAGTTCTCTCTACTGAACTTATTAATTCTGTATTTGTGCTGTTTGGGCACTCAATTTACCCCCTAAAACTATTGCTTTTCTTTTCTTTTCTTTTTCACTGTGTCCTCTTTGGTGTCTTATGTCACTGAGTTTATGTCCTCTTGCCCTGGCTGGGTGCTCAGTTGACTGGAGTGTCATCCTGCATACCAAAAAGGTTGTGGGCTCAGTCCTCGGTTGGGGCACATATGGGAGGTAACCGGTTGATGTTTCTCTCTCACATCGATCTCTCTCTCTCTTTCTCCTCCTCCTTCTCTCTCTAAAATCAATAAACATATCCTTGGGTGAGGATTTAAATAAAAGAATTTATGGTCTCTTCATGTGCTTCTGGAGCTCTCATATTTATTTTGACTTTTTAAAAATAAAGTATAATTCACATACAGTAAAATGTATATAATTTCAATCTCTTTTGACCAATGTATACACATGAGTGACCCTTCCTCCTGTCAAGGTATTGTTTATTTATTCTATTCCAGAAAATCCTTAGGACCCCTTCCCAGTCATTCATCCTCAAAGCAACCACACTCATCTGGCCCTTCACTTGGCATAATGTTTTCAAGACTCATATGGATTTTAACATATATCAATAGTTTGTTCCTTCTTGCTACTGAGTAATATCCCATTGTGTGGTGCATCCATGCATCAGTAGATGAAGGTGAGTTATTTTCAGTCTGGAGGTATTATGGATAAAGTTGCTCTGAATATCCTTGTACAAGGCTCTTTGTTGACATATGTTTTTTTCTTCATTTCTTTTGGCAAATACGTAGAAATGGGATTGCTGGGTCATGGAATAGATATGTTTTTAAGAAACTACTAAACAATTTTCAAAGTGATTGCACAATTTTATTCTCCCACCAGCAATGTGTGAGAATTCCTTTTCCACGTCTTCTTCAGTATCTGGCGTAGCCAATGATTTTCATTTTAACCATCCTAGGAGGGGCGTGGTACAATCTCGAGGTTTTAATTTGCATTTTCCAAATCCCTGCCGGTAATGATAGAACTTTTTCATGCACTTTTTGTCCATTCTTTTCTTTTTTTGCTCAGTATCTGCTCAAATCTTTTGCCCATTTTTATTTGGTCATTTGTATTTTATTATTGAGTTGTAAAAGTTTTTATATATTGTGGATGCAGGCCCTTAATGAAATATATGTCTTGTGAAAATGTTCTTCCAATCTGTGGCTTGCCCGTTAATTTTCTTAATGGTTTCTTTGATGAGGCAAAGTTTTAAATTTTGACGGAGTCCAATTTATCATTTTTAATTGTTAGTGTTTTCTGTGTTCTCTCGAAGAAATCTTTCCATCTCTAGGTTGAGAAGATTTCTTTCTCATGTTTTTTTCTAGAAACTTTGTAGTTCCAGTTTTTACATATAAACCTGTGATGCATCTCAAATTAATTTTTGATGTGGGATAGGGTTTGAG